>JBBPCZ010152967.1:0-18506 GCA_037974445.1 Brycinus macrolepidotus | reverse complement strand
CCTGAGCGACCTCTGTCTTTGTGTGTGTGTGTGTGTGTGTGTGTGTGTGTGTGTACCATCTGTATCTTTAGGGCAATGTTTGTGAGGACTGGGCTACAGTATACTTGTGCTACCCTCTGGCTCTTTGTCAGATGATCCGAGAGATGAAGAGGAGGCTGAAGAGTCAAATGTACACTGTTTCAACTGCACTGGAATGCTCCTGAAAGAGAACATAAAGGAGAAAGTGTAAGACAGAGATGTACATTACCGTGCAAAGGTCTCATTTTTATTCAAAAACTGTTTAGCTGGACAGTAAGTTTTTAAAAATCTTAGAGTAAATACAAAAACATTAATACAGTAAATTATGATTTTAGGTGTCAGTGTGTTCGTTTAGCAATTTCCATACTTCTGGAAGCCCAGTATTGAAATAATGAAATAAACCCATTTGTGTGAAATGTAAAATGATCTGTTACTGTTATTCTGAATATTTTCTGTTTGCACCTAGACCAGAGATGACAGGCAATGGTCTTTAGAAAAGGTTTGTAAAACATTTGTAATGACTTGATAAATTTGTTAAAATGTGATAACACAACACTTCCATATTGCTCCTGAAGAAATGATTTTGACCAGTGGTCTTCAAAATGGTCTTCTCCCTCCTTATGCATTGTAATCACTGGGCCCTGGAGACCAGTGTTTAATTAAGGTTATTAATGGAAAAAGTATGTGAACTTCTAGAATAATGACATATTAAAACAAAGGCAATTAGAGTCAAGTGTTCCAGTCAGTTCAGGTATATATTTGACCTACCCTGGCATTCAATACAAAAATTATAATCACAACAAAATTCTGTCCAGTGTCCAATATGGCCAGTCTCCACCAGTCCACAATATAGTAAGTAGTGTTCAAATATGAGACATTTAGCAAATTGCAGCTCATCCTACAAATTTTCAGACAAAAACAGTGATGGAATCATCAGCTATTTTAAAAAGAACCCTATGGTCTAAATATAAGGGCTCATGGGTGCTCACCACTGCTCCCCAAAGAAATAAGCAGGCAATTTCAAACTTTCTATAGGCTACATGGATGTTCCACAGCAGTTTGACAATGGTCTTTGGGCAAAAGATAAAACAAAACACCGGACTGAGCACCCCTGTTAACCTAACATGAAAATTATTGTTATAGCTGAGCATCCTTCACCACTTTTAAGCCACTGCCTGTTTTAAACAAATGCCTGAATCAGTAAGATCCTCTGAGTAGATTTAGCACACAAAAGCAGAACAAATTTACACTTTCCACTTTTCCATTAAAGCTGTATCTGTATATATTCCAGTGGAGGGCACTGTTGCCACACATACTCACATGCACTCACACATACACACCCCTTAACTCCTTTTCTCTGTGGACCACAAGTATGTGTGTGCGCTGAAGTAGGTGCAGCTGAGGGCCTTCTCTGCACCTCCTGAACAGGGAGATCACTAGGGCCTCCAGTGATGTTAATTCCAGCCAAAAGAGGGATGGAGAAAGGGAGCGATACAGAAAGAAAACAACAGCAGGCTCAGCTCCCTCTTGCCCCGGCTTCCATATTCGTAGTTTGCATCTCCTAGCTGAATGTCAAATTGCTTTCAAGGCCTATGCGTTTCAGTTTGTTTCCTCTGTAGGGTGGCCATGCTCAAACACAAGCTGGGAGGGAGAAACATGGAGATGTGCCATGGTTTCTGCAGCCATGGCAGTTTTTCCCCCCTCATTCTTGTCTTCACTTTCCCTTCCACGTCCCTTGTTAGTGAACATTTCTGTCCGTGACGTGCATGTGTGTGTGAGAGAGAGTCTGTTTGGTGGAGCACCATCCCCTTGGTGAATCCATCCAGGGCAACTGCATGGCCTCCTGAGGGTTGGTGTAGCGTGCAGAGCGAGGGCCAATCAGTTGTTCAGGCACCACGACTGAGCAGACAGCTTCATAATGAGGAAGGGGGGCAGATCGTCTGTAGCTGGAACACAAACACATGTTTGGACTGGACATAGCTAACAGAGCCAAAATACAGGCTTTTTTCCCTCTTGGGGAAGCAAACTGGAGACAAATAGCCTGGTGACAAGAAGAGGGAGTGTGCTTGTTCACTTGGTCATGTCTTTTCTCTGAAAGAAGTTGCTGGTTTAACATACAGTGAGGTGGAAAAGTATTAACGTTTTTTTATTTGATTTGGTATTCTCTCAGGGCCCCATGACACTCATCAGAATTGGTGAAGAAAAGAGGAATACAAAAAAAACTAGCATTAAGCAAGGCCAAGTCTCCTGTTACATATATGCTCATGGTGAACTGACCTATTCATGCTGCATCCACAAATGCATTTGTTTACATTGGCTGGCAGACATTGGACAAGGTTTACAGAATGTAGGTGAAAATTCCATTCATTTTAATTAAGACACCGTATAGAGCACTGCTGTTTTTTAATGGCAATAAATAATTCAAATGGTACATTATTTCAGTATTTTAAATGATTTAATTTTGTATGCATGTGAAATGTTTCACTCTTAGCTAGGTATATTGTTGCTCAGAAAAAAAATTGTGTCCCCTAATCTACCTCATGCATCCTTTAAAAAAAATCAATGGTGTTTTGCTCGAATAAATGTCATACTGAAGCTAATTTCTGAATAAGACACATTAAATATAGGCTAAACTCTGTTGCTAGCTAGTTAAGTAAAATTCCCATTCTGTACTCCTTCAGATTTTTACCTTGCGTAGAAAAACTTGATTATTTAGCATAGATAGATAGATAGATAGATAGATTAAGCATAAATACAATATACCACACTATTTAAAATACAAAAGTATGATTGTTTTGATTTCTGAATGTTTCCTTGCGCCAACTATGGGGAAAATTATATTAACCAGTAACATTGTATTTCACTTTGCCCTCCAACCACCCCCAACTTTAATGAGCTAGTACACTCAGCTAGTAAGGTATAGAAGGAAAATATGTTTTTCTGGGCCTCCATGATCGTTACCAGCTTGCACCCAACTTGCACCAGCCCTACTCTTTGAACAGGTAGACTATTTTTGTCCTTTAATCAAGGATTTTAGGGATAAACATCTGGTTGAAAGGTTTATCTTTAACAATGTGTGGAGCATGGATCACAAGTCACTTAAGCCTAAGATCTGCAATATGGTGCTGATGGTAACTAGGCTGTGTATTGACTATTAAGTTATATGGGGATAAAAGGATATGTTATCAGAGAATTTCATTACTGGGTGCCACTGTTGCCTCATACCAAGAAAGTCTTGGGTTTGATTCTCAGCCGGACAGCCTGGGTCCTTTCTGTGTGGAGTTTGCTTGTTCTTTTGGTGTCTGCCAGGTACTCCCATAGTCTAAAGACATGCATGTGAAGTCGACTGGAGATGCCAAGTTGCCCCTAGGTGTGAATACGCAAATGAATGTGTTTTTCTGCGTTTGCTCTGTGATGGACTGGTGACCAGAGTGTTTCTCCATCTTTCAGCCTATGAGCACCAGGATATGTTCCAGCACTCCCTGCGACCCTGGTTAAGGATGAGAGGTTCAGAAAATAAATGCAATTAAGCATAAATTATTCTACTGATTCTTTGGCCAAGCATTTACTGTGAAATCAATGTAGACAGTACCACTGTTCCACTGAAGTCCACTATGCAAGTGAAATTTGGACTTGCTAACTCTCTCAGCGCCCTTAAGGCTACGTCCCTCAGAACTTCAACAGGTTTATTAGCGCTGTGCGCTATCCTGCATGCTTGAATGCCATGCCTTTTATCTTGCTCTGTGGGCTTCCAAGGTCTTGCTTTCATTGATGCTGCAATCCTTTCATCCTCCGCAGCTGATTCATGGCTGGGCGGTAGCTGTTGTCTCGCTGGTTCTGGCCATACAGAGAAGAATAAGTCACAGGAGGTGCAATGCATCCTTCCTGTAGATCATGTTCTTCTCATCATGATGAGGACCCCACAGCAATTTACAGGCCACATTCCTAAACGGGCTGAAGCCTAATCATAGTCTAAGAAGGCTTACTGTGGAGAAGCTCCATTCAGACTACTCCTAAATTTGTAATAAAGCTTTAGTGGGTCATGACACAGAACAAATTTACATGCACATGATAATCAGATAACTGCAAAACATCAGTTCTTGCTAACACGTTTGCGAGAAATTCAATGATCTGATGATAAAAGTCAGAGCCTCCCAGAGATCAGATTTCTTTCTAAATTATGTGCAGCTTTATCATTAGCATCTTGACAGTAACACCCCAAAAAGCACAGCATGTAAGGAAAAATGTTACCATCTTCCCACAGTTTTCTTTTTATCACAAAGTCACTGTTTGTGGTGAATATTTATTTGGGAGATTTAATGGCTTTAACTGTAAAAACTGTGGTCATTTATCACCTCTCTGTGGCTGTAGTGTTGAAAATGTTTAGCATTCACTGTTTCTTGAGAAGCTCATCATTATCCAGTTCTGTTTCTGCACAAGTGCAGATGTAGCAAAAACAAACAAACAAACAAATGAAACCAGAGTAAGTGTTTACACTTAAAAAATGCCCATGAGCTAAAAATCCTGATCTCTTTTCAAAAGATTTACATGGCCACTTAAAATCAGCTCAAGCGTATTAGTGGTGTGCATGTAAATGAGCTCAATGTTTTCTTTCAGAGAAATTCTCCCCATAGAAGGTCCATTTGAAACATATGTAAAACCAGAGGTACTTAGAGATAAAATGGCGGGAGATGATAAAATGAACCATGTCTCTTTCATTAGCGCATCTGACCCTCTGACATTTGGTCAGTAGCTTACAGAGTAGCTACAAAATATCGTTGCAAAGGGCACTCTCACTCTGCTCTGCTGATGAGAACATCATGTGACACTCTTTGGTGACCTTCCTTGGTGGGTAATATTTTAGGTCTAGGCAACAAGGTCATTAAAAATAGAGCATGGACAACAGAGCACCCAAGGGGATTTATGACACAACAGTGATAGGAAGTGATGGATCAAGAACAGCCACAAAGGTACATGAGCTCACAGAGAACTGACATGAGGTTTCTCACTAAGCATCAAAAACCATTCAGTTTTACATGTTCTCAGCTACCTTTAGAGCAAGAGAGATACAGAGAAAACATTTTTGTTCTTTCAATTTTATATGACTGTTTTTGAAAATATGCTTCTGCTGTAGTTTCATCCATGCTGTATTCTAACTGGACATAATGCCAAGACTTCTCAGATGGACAGAAGGAGTACCATTCGGCGTAAAGGCGTATTATGTTGCTGCAGCTATTCTGGATGTTAGTGGTCTACAAGCAGAGCAGGGTTGGCTTGGGTACTTGGTTACTTCTCTATGAGTAATAATTTGCTGTTAAAGTTTATTTAGGTGTTAAAGATTATTCTCATTATTTACAGACAATAGCTCACTCAGGCATGGCAGAACTGTGTGATATCAACCTCTTAAAATGACACAGGAAAAACACTCTATTCTGTTTTTGGCTCATGGAGGACTTACTAAGTTTCATCTCTGAAGGAGCTACTTAAATAAACTCAGGATAAAATATAACTGAAGGTTTAGGCATGTGAGTAAATCAAGGACATGGTTCCCCATTCCAACAAGATATTGCTGCATAAGTAAGGACAGTTTGTCTTGAATGCAAATAGTGCTATGAAACCACAATAACCACACAAACATAAACTCACCAGTTTATTAGAAACACTTTCTACTTCTACACAAAATTACATAACATCTACTACCAGTCACTGGCCACTTTATTAGAACCGCCTGCCTTGCCTTTGTCAGGTGGTCTTAAATGTTTTGAGAGTTGAGTTGAGTTGTCCAACTACAGACCTACTAGGAAGGTATTTCTAATAAAGTGACCTGTGAGTGTCTGCCATGCTCTTAGTTGTGCTGGAACTGTGCTGCAAGGATTACATTCAGCCATAAGAGCAATGGTGAGGTCAGTCACTAATGTTAGATAATCCATTTCAAAAGCACTGGATGGTGTTCCATCACTCCAGTGTGCTCCCCAGCCCAGTGCTGGTGACCTTGGTGACCTTGGGCTCATGCATAGTTGCTCCAGAGTATTGCATTCTATTGCCAATACTTATCTATAGATATAATACAAGATGTGTGTGACAAATAGTGAAAGAATGAGCAGAGAGATATTTTTCACACAGCATCAGCGAAACCTGATATTATTGTTAAAGCATTGCCATGGCTATGTAAAAACCACCCCTACTGTAACCAATATCTTTGTTTAGTGTGCTTGCGCACGCTTTGGCCAGACCAGTTTCAATGCAGATCTGAATGTGGCAGGCACAAAAGTGTTCTGAGTCTTACCAGAAACTTTATTTATTTATTTTTGATCAAGTGTAGTATGGATTTTTTGTGGAGTTTTTGCTATGTTATTGTCCATTGGTTCTAGAAGTGCAAGGGTAAACATGTTGATCCACAGCTTTTGGCACGTTTTTAAGCAGATCCTTGTTATGTTTCAGATTTGTTCCTGGGCTGCATCAGAGTGATTGCAACTTGAGAGCTGAAGACAATTTTTTATGCATTCTGCATTTCAAGGCTGCGATCACAAAGGGTTGGTCTATAAAGTTGGAACCAAAAGTACACACTCAGGAAATCCAGAGAAAACTCAGAACCCAAGCACAACATTATGGATAAGGATCTTGCAGGGGCAATAGTCAAAACATTTCCATTATCATATACGAAAGTGATACTTTAACCAGAATGAAAGTCTTTCTTAAACATGGCTACTTCAAGCCTTGTCTGGTGATTTCCTGGTTTAATACCTTGTAAAATTCTCTTCCGATGATGAATCTTGAAGGTGAAAGGAACTTTTGGAAAACTGCAGCTGCTTTGGCAAGTGGTGAATGCAGAAAGAAGAAAGATATTACAGCATGGAAGCTGAATATCTTATTGCAGTTGTGTAACTTTAGTAACTGTCTTCTAATCATCACTACAATGAAAAAAATGAGTTGCTTAAATGACAGTTAACCCCTTTTTTTGTCCAGTGACTGAAGTAAGAATTTCACTAATGCTAGATTGGTTGTATTGTATTCCCATGCATAGAAAACTAGTCCCACCCACTGCAAATAACTGTATGTCAAAATCTGATTGGTTGATTTGTCTATCACTTTTTTGATTATGTTGGTTGTTAATTCAATTATGTAAGGTCTGCGATCCAGCTCCTGAAGTCCTAATCAATAAGAAAGCTTGCTTGACTATATACTGCCCAGATACTATGGAGAATGAAAGTTGATTGGATAATATTCCTTTTGGCATATTCACTTGCAATAGCTATTGTATTAATACAATAGTTTATTTTTATATAAAGTTTATTTTTTCAGTTTCCAAAAATCTTTGTAGGCCCTGAAGGCTTCCCACTGAAAATTACCACTGCACTCCACAAACTGAACTTTTTAGGTTATTCTGCTGCCACAGATACAAATCACATGCCAAATTTTTTATTCTTAGAATGACAGAACACAAAGGGGTAGGTTCATTTGTAAAATGACTGGAGTTTTTGCTGTCACAGCAGGCCAAGCAGCCAAACCACGCTGGTTAGCACCGATAACCTATGGTTTTTCCTACTTTGATTTTTCTTTTCTCTATGTTATGTGTGTGCACTATTCATGGACTTAGAATTTGCTGAATCTTTTCCACTGTGGTCAATTTCCTGTTCTGCAAAGAGGTTAGGTTATGGCATGACAGCGCTAACTGTCTGATTCTCCTTGCAGGTTGAGGAGTTTGTTTGAAGTCTCACCTTCTTTAAAGTGTGCAGCATATCACCCAGCTGCTATATCTTCATGCACAGTGAAGAAGACTGGAGGTCAGGAACTGTGGGTGATCCTATAAATATTCCAGTCATTCCTCCTGGTCTCCCTTACTCCAACTCAAAGATCAAGGCAAAAAAATTACACAGCACATTTTCAGGATGAATGGTGGGAAGAGGGAATAGCGACAAATGCTTCAGAAAACTGAGTTCTTTTTTTGTTTTAAATTGGAATCTTCTTCCAGTCCAGTGTTCCGTATTTATTAGCAAGTGGAAACTATTCAAAAAATCTTTTATTATTTTTTACTTAATTACACTTTTATATATTAGAAATCTTTACAAATATTTGGTTAAAATGTTACATTTAAACAAAGTATGGTGGAATATTCTCAGCCCATCAGTGACAGTGAGGTATTTATAAACTCCAGCTGCTGTGTGAGATCACTCATGCAGCAAACACACACACACACTTACACATCAGTATCACTGCTGTGCTGATAATGATCCACAATCAAAGAAATAACTACTAGCTGGTCCTGTGATGGTCTTGGCCATTGATGAACATGGCAAAACGGCTAATAAATGATGCAGAGAAAAAGATGGACTATAATCTGTAATTGTAATCTACAATGTGCACCTATATGGTTGGTGGAGCTAATAAGATGGACAATTAGGGTACATACAAATTAGATGGACCTAATAAAGTGGCTTATCTGTGTGTATTACATCCAGTAGGAGACATGTGGGGGATGCCATTCCCCTTGCTAGCAAAATGGCCAAAACGCATCCCCACTGTTAACCTGCCTGACCAACTGATTGTAAATGATACAACTCTAGGCAAACCAAAAAAAGAAAACTTTGAGATGCTGATTTGATCATTGATATACTTTTTTTTTGTATATGTTATTGCTGTTGTTTTTTGGGTGTTTACCTGATGTTTGTCAACAGTTAGTCTTACTAACATTAAATAACCAAGTGCTTTAATATTGAGAGACCAAGGTGGTTATTGGTGATGTTTGTGCCTTATTGTGAATGCTCTCTTATATTTGCAACAGTACTGAGGTAACTGGACATGAACCTATGTTACTGTCTTGATTAGCTAACAATTGCTTTATCAGGTCCCCCAGAGCATTTGTGTTGGTTACCAGTATCTTTATTCCTCAAAACAGGCAAATTTTCATTTCCAAAACTACAAAACTGTCATGTCAGGTGTACAGGAGGGACACCTGACATGAAGTTTCTCAAGGAGCTTTTAATGAAGCTTTTAATGAAACCAAGAAGCTTTTAATGAAACCAAAGCGAGAAATGAGCTCGTAGAGCTTTCTAACAGCATACCATAAACTATACTTGAAACTAAGAGATTCTAGGAGGAGCTTTATGCCAAACAGAGATCCCGGTGCGAAGGGGAGATGTCTCAGTCTCCTGACTGAGCTAAAGGTTGGAGCCTTATAATCCAAGGCTTGTCTTGGGTTTCCACTAAACAGTCGTAGTGGATCGGCTTAGGTCCTCACGCTTTTGGAGAGAGATGTACGAGAGCCACAGGAAGCACAGCGCCGAGGAACGAGGTGCACTGAGAGCATTACCAGTCCTTTGTAAAGTAGCTTGTGGAGGAAGGCTCTCCTACTGCCACTAGGAGAACAGTTCACACCAGAAAGCCCCAGAGATCTCAGTGATAATCCGCAGACTGGAACAAACACACAGGCGTAAGAGCAGACATAACATGAGCTGTACAAACCCAATACATGAGTTGGCAGAGCTGGGGTGACCACGCACTGAGCCTCTGGACCGGCTTGGCTTTAACCTGGTACAGACACGTAGACAACCAGTCACACGACAGAGACAATGAACTGATGAACGAGGCACACTTAAACTAAACCTGACATAGATGGACATGTCCTCTGGTCCCTAGCAACCAGCTAATGTGCTTAGAGCTGACACCTGGTCGGCTAGGCATGTGAGGACCAGACACAAAACAACACATGACATCATTACTTAGCTTCCAGGGCTGAGCTGTCAATATTCGGATGACGGGCTCCTTTAGGGGTGTGACCGAGACGGACCAAACGTGACAGTAGTACCCCCCCAGAGCCCCCCCCCGCCGAACCGGCTTCCAGGGGAGGGCGAGGGGACAACCCGACCTCCCCCGAAGCCGCCGGAGGGAGTCCTCGATGACCAGGCCGACCAACACCTTCAGGTCTCCGAGGGGGACATCCCAGAGGACGAGGAGCCGGTCTCTCAGGCTGACAACGATGGAACTCATCAATTCTTTGTTGACTTAGGACTTCGGTAGATGGAACCCAGCTCCTCTCCTCAGGGTTGTACCCCTCCCAGTCTACGAAGTATTGAAGGCCACTCTGATGTCTTCAGGAGTCCAAGAGCTGGTTAACCCGGTAGGAAGGAGCCCCCTCAATCTCGATGGCCGCGGGGAGCGTAGGTTCGACTTCCCCTCCATCCAAAGGTCCCGTTACTGCTGACCTAAGTTGAGAGACATGAAAAATGGAATGAATGCACATGTGAGTGGGTAAGCGAAGCTTAAACGTGACAGGGTTTATCTGTTGCATAATTTTATAAGGACCTATAAACTTGGGTGATAGTTTACATGATGGCAGATTCAACTTCAAGTCTCGAGTGGAGAGCCAGATCCTGTCCCCGACCCGGAATACCGGCGACTCCCTCCTGCGCCAATCAGTGTACCTTTTGAATCTACTCACCGCTCTGCTGATGGACGTGTGAGCCCTTTCCCACTCCCGCTCAGCCCGACGAAACCAACTGTCAACCTCTGGGAGGTCAGAAGGCTCCCCATACCAGGGACAGAGCAGGGGTTGATGCCCAAGGCCGGTAGTGGAGTGACGCAACAAGTTCTGGGCGTACTCTGCCCAGCCAAGGAACTCTGCCCAGTCGTGTTGTCACCCATGGCAGTATGCCCGGAGGAACCGACTTAGCTCCTGTACCAACCCTTCAGCCTGACCATTGGACTCCGGGTGGTAGCCCGAGGTCAGGCTGACAGTAGTCCCCAGTTTCTTAAAGAAAGCTGACCACAAATGGGATATAAACTGGGGACCTCAGTCGGACAGGATGTCCTCCGGTAGGCCATAAGGCAAAAACACCGACTGGAAGAGCACCTCAGCCACCTCCAAGGCAGTGGGCAAGGAACTAAAAGGAAGGAATCGGACCCCCTTTGAAAACCGGTCCACAACCACCAGCACATCCGTGTACCCTTTAGACACTGGGAGGTCCGTGACAAGGTCCACTGCTATGTGGAACCACGGCCTCCGAGGCACCGGTAGGGGCATTAGTTTCCCAGCAGGCAACTGACGAGAGGTTTTAGACACGGCACAGACTGAACAAGAATTTACCATCTTTTCCACGTCTGACCTTAGGGAAGACCACCGGTACTTACAACGGAGTACCTCTACAGTTCGATGGACCCCTGGATGCCCTGTAGCGGGAGTATTATGCAACCATTTAACCACAGCTTCTCTTAAAGCCTTAGGTACATATTTCTTGTCCTTGGGACAAGCTTCTGGTATGGGATTTTGTGCAGTCAGTCTCCCAATCTCCACATCTAAATCCCACTGAATAGGGGAGAGAATGAGCTCTGACGGTGCTATAGGTTCTGTAGTTTGATGCTCCTTGGGAGCCAAAAAACACCTTGACAAAGCGTCTGCTTTTACATTACGAGAGCCTGGGCGATACGTAATCGTGAAATCAAACCTGCTAAAGAACAGGGCCAACCGAGCCTGTCTAGGACAAAGTTGCTTAGCCTGCCGGATGTATTCCAGAACTCTGGAATTTTGTGAACACTACAAAAGGGTGCTGAGCTCCCTCCAACCAGTGATGCCACTCCTCTAACGCTGCTTTGACCGCCAGCAGTTTGCGGTTAGCGATGTCGTAATTCCGCTCCGCCTGGGTCAGCTTACGTGAGAAGAAGGCACAGGGGTGTATTTTCTGGGGAGTACCATAACCCTGAGACAGCACCGCACCCAGACCGACCTCAGAGGCATCCACCTCCAGTATAAATGGCTTAGTCAGGTCCGGCAGTTTTAAAACAGGAGCTGTTGTAAACAGATGTTTTAGTTTGTGGAAAGCCTCTCGAGCTTACTGGCATAACCAATAGTTTTTTAGGTTTTCCCTTGAGGAGGTCCGTTAGCGGTGATGCCTCAGAGCTAAAGCCCTTGATGAACCGGCAAAGTTTGCAAAGCCCAAGAACCTTTGTAACTCCTTGACAGTCGCAGGCTCAGGCCAATCAGTCACCACCCTGACCTTACTATCATCCATCGCCACCCCTACCCCCCAACGTTTATCAAGCCATATGGCATTACCAAATATTGGTAGTGCCCTGACGTTATGCTAAATGCCATCTTCCATTTATCACCTGCCTTTATGCGCACGAGGTTGTATGCGCTCCGTAGGTCAAGCCTTGTAAAAATGCTCACCCCACGGAGCTGTTCGATGGCTGGGGGGATGAGAGGAAGCGGGTGACTATACTTCACTGTTATGGCGTTGAGCCCATGATGGTCTATGCATGGTCTTAAACCCCCGTCCTTCTTCTCAATGAAAAAGAAACTAGCCGACGCAGGCGACCGGGACCGGCAAATGTACCCCTGCCAGAGAGCTTCAGCCACATAGTCCTCCATGAGCTTTGTCTCTTTTTCTGACAATGGGTAAATCTTAGCTCTCGGAGGACTAGTGCCCGGCAGAAGGTCAATCGCACAGTCTCAGGGTCGGTGAGGAGGTAAACGAGCAGCCTTAGTTGCACTAAACACCTCTGACAGGTCACTATAGTAATGTGGAATATCCACAGGGTTTTTCGCTAGCATGCTCTCTATTGTAACAGTCCTCAAACTTACACCAGGACCGTGACTTTTACAGTCCTTTGACCATGACTTAATTGTAGAATTTCGCCAGTCCATGACTGGGTTATGCAACTGCAGCCAAGGTAAACCTAGCACTATAAGTGGTTGCGGATGCTCTAGAACTAAAAACTGTAATTCCTCTTTATGAGCGGGTTCAATGTGAACCCCTATGGGTTTGGTGATCCATTTAACTAAGTGACCTGCCAGTAACTGCCCATCTAAGGCCCTGACGGAAACGAGGTCTGGCAATTCTTCCACAGGGAGCTTGTAAGCTGTCACTATAGCCCAGGACACAAAGTTGTCAGCCGATCCAGAGTCTAAAAGGGCAGAAACAGAAAGACACAGGTTAGATGTACATAACGAAATCTGCAGAGAACATAATTTTAAAGGATCACTAGACAATGATAAAGTTAACTGTTGTGAGGCAACCTTAGTCTTGAGCAGAGGGCAGGAATCCACACAGTGTCCTTTTCCTTCACAATAAAAGCATAGCTGTTCCTGTTGGCGTTTCCTCCATTCCAGAAGAGTGAGTTTGGTGGTGCTTACATCCATTGGCTCCGGCATTGTGTCAAGATGAGTCGGTGGTGCACTTGAAACCCTTGTCTCGCTGGACTTGGTGGGTTTGGAAGTGTGCAGAGGAGTCTTGGCTCTCCGATGCTGGTCCAGGCGGATGGCTAAGGCGATGAGTTGGTCTAAGTTCATCCCTTCGCCACGACATGCAATCTCCAACTGAAGTTCAGTATTTAGCCCTCTTCGAAACACCTCTAAGAGAGCAGGCTCATTCCAACCAGTTTCAGTGGCAAGGATTCTAAACGAGATGGAATAGTCTGCTGCTGAATTAGTGCCTTGTTTAAGCTGTAGTAATCTAGCACTGCTAGACCTTCCATGGCCAGGATAGTCAAATACTATTTTGAATAGCCTGACAAAGTCTGTATACTGCGATACTTGAGTCATTTCAGGATACTCTGCAAAGTACAATTCGCACGTGAGTAGGAATTTCCTGCATGCAGTAGGGTCCCCTTTGTATCTTTCTGGTAGTGCAGCATGATGCGGGATCTTATTGTATGTCGCTGTCACCTGTGGTACCACTGGTGCTGGTGCAGTTTGAACCACTTGCATGAGCTGGCCGACTACTGTTGTCAGCTGATTTAGTTGTGTGCGTTGAGCTGCGATTTGTTGCCACAGTAGTTCTTCTTCGCAGGGAAGGGGGACTGCTGCGGCGTCCATGTATTGGGCGTGGTCATCTGTCATGTCAGGTGTACAGGAGAGACATGCTGCAGGAATCCAATAGAAGTTTCTCAAGAAGCTTTTTATGAAACCAAAGCGAGAAATGAGCTCGTAGAGCTTTCAGACACAATACCATAAACTATGCTATGAAACCAAAGCGAGAAATGAGCTCATAGAGCTCTCTAACACCATACTATAAACTATACTTGAAACAAAGAGGTTCTAGGAGGAGCTTTATGCCAAACAGAGATCCCGGTGTGAAGGGGAGATGTCTCAGTCTCTTGACCGAGCTAAAGGTTGGAGGCTTAGCTTGTCTTGGGTTTCCACTAAATAGCCGTAGTGGATCGGCTTAGGTCCTCACGCTTTTAGAGAGAGATGTACGAGAGCCACAGGAAGCACAGCGCCGAGGAACGAGGTGCACTGAAAGCGTTACCAGTCCTTTGTAAAGTAGCTTGTGGAGGAAGGATCTCCTACTGCCACTAGGAGAACAGTTCACATCAGAAAGCCCCAGAGATCTCTGGAACAAACACACAGGTGTAAGAGCAGACATAACATGAGCTGTACAAACCCGATATATGAGTTAGCAGAGCAGACAATGAACTGATAAACGAGGCACACTTAAACTAAACCTGACACAGGTGGACACGTCCTCTGGTGCCTAGCAACCAGCTAATGTGCTTAGAGCTGACATCTGGTCAGCTAGGCACGTGAGGACCAGACATACAACAACACATGACGTCATTACTTAGTGTCCAGGGCTGAGCTGTCAATATTCGGATGGCAGGCTCCTTTGGGGGCATGACCGAGACAGACCAGACGTGACAAAAACAGACTGGACTGATTATCCAGAGACTATGAATCTGTACATGGGTGCAACTTGAGTTTAAAAATGCAAACAAATATAGTAAAGGTTATTCTGTTAACTTTATTATGTCTGTGAATATGTGTGTTGTGTATAAGATAACTTACGACTGGATTTTAGCTGTAGATGTTTGTGATGGATTACATTGTACATTGTACATTGTTTGTAAGACTTGACAAGTAGATGCAGATAGTTTGCTCACAGAGTGTATGGACAGTTTAACCTGTTTTGAAAAATATTCAGTCAAACATTGAGTTGTTGAAAGCTGCCCATTTCCTGTTTATTCATTTGGAAAATATGTTTAGTGGCAGATGAGTTCCTGAGGGTAACCATTGCATTAAAATACTGACACTCCATTCTCTGACATTATAATCACATATTTGTGATCTTACTTTCTAGGGACCACCGTAAGCTCATATTGGGTTAAACAATTGACTTCAATCTTCAAATAATTAAATAGTTATATGATGGGTGCTCCTGCCTCGTTTATCTGTAATGAAGACTTGTACACACACTGACACTTTGTGAGTATGATTAGTGCCCCCTGGCTTTGGTTTTCAGCATACTACAAAACTTTTTCTGTAACTTCAGTGTTGGAAGGTCACTCGCTGATGTAGGGATCTCCCCAAAACTATGGGGCTGACTATAATATTCCTATTGGCCCTTTGATCCCAGGGCTGTCATATTCTGATATCAAACTTAAGTGTAAATGTCTCTCATGGGGATGAATGCCATCCCACATGGCATGAGTTTCATCAGATTTGGCATTCTTGGCATTGGAGTTTTCATCAGACATGGTTGAGGTTGATGTGAAAATATTGGACCACTGCTCTGTACGTTCTTTCATATGGCACAAAAATATAGCCTGTATTATCCCAACACCCTCACCTGAATCTGTTTGAGATCGGAGCTTGGAAACCATCTTTTTTTTTTTATCTCAGGGAATGGCGACACAGCTTACACTGGCATCAATTCATCTTATCTAGAGCGAATGTCAGGGTGCTCACAACGCTTGTCTGCACTTGCTGAAAAATCCTCTTTCAAAAAGTTGCAGGCCAGGGCTAAACCTGAAACTGTGATGCTCTAAAAATAGGCTGGCTGGATCTGCAGAGAAAAGCGGCCTGGTTCGTGCTTCAGCAGGAAGAGAGGGAATAAACATCTTCTGTGGATGATGACGCGTCAATCAAACGAACAGAACACAATGGAGGGTGATGAGGCATAGCTGTGTGCGGGCTGCTGTGCATCGGTCATCAGTCACCATGACTGCACTTGTTACTCTCAGTGAGAGAGAGAGAGAGAGAATGAGAGAACGAGAGAGAGAGAGAGAGAGAGAGAGAGAGAGAGAGAAAGGAGGTAGTAAAAGGAATCAGTAGATTAAAAAAAACAAGAAACGAGTTTGACAACAAGAATGACTAAACAAGATGCCTAGCAAGAAGGGGGCTTTGGTGAGAGAGAAGGAAATGGAGAGTGAGGAGACAAGGGGAAGGGGGTGGTGAGAGAAGGCAAGTTTAAGGGTAAAGAGAAGACACTGGTATGACAGCAAGAATGTATGAATGGTATGAGCGGGACAACAAGGTCACAAGGAAAGACAGAGAGATAGGAAAAGTGGGAGAGAAAGAAAAAAGAAGAGAGATCATTTTAGATTTATTGATTACTAATACTCCTGGAAACCAGGGGTTCTCAAACCATTCTCAGGGACCTCCATTTATACTCCAAACCTGTGGAATGCTGGGACAGAGCTTAAAATGTGAAGAATCTTAGCTCCCTGAGGACTGGTTTTAGGTCTACTGCTGTAAGTAACTTATTTTGTAATATTCCATATATTTATTGATTTCGTTATTTGTGTTCTGATTTATGTTCAGATGTGGCAGAGAGTGGGGCATGTAGATGTATGTTGTGTGTAGGGAGGACAGTAAAAATAACCACTACCTGTTGTGAGGAGAAAGTTCTTTTAAACCAGACTACACTTTAGCTTTAGAAGATCAGATACCTGAGTTGCAGTCTCCGAGCAAAGCATAAGAAGTGGTTTCATGGAATTCATTTTGCACATCAATTTTGACAAAACTAAATAGTTCCTGAAATATAGATGTTGAAGAATATATGTTAGCTAATGACAGCGGATTGTGATACATACAAAAAAGGGAGACAGGAAGGAAATGGAAGGAAAGCAGCTGGTCTTTAGAGAGAAACTTGGGACTTAGTTAAAGAGGACAGAGTAGGAATGTGGGTGAACAGGCCTTCAGAAGAAAAAGAAGCCTGTGGAGGACGTGGGCAGGAGTAGAAAAGGGAACAAGTGTGGACACTTCAAAGAGAAACTGAGTGAGGAGAGAGAGAGAGAGAGAGAGAGAGAGAGAGAGAGAGAGAGAGAGAGAGAGAGAGAGAGAGAGACATCAGGAATTCAATTACAGCGTATTTGTGGTGGTCCTAGTTCTGTGCTAGCACGTGTCAGAACACATCACCAAGTCTTTGAGGAACTTCACACAGAGTCTTCTGCACTTGTGTGACACACACACACACACACTTACTCACACAGTGTGAGCAATGCATTCCCTCTTGCTTACCTAGGCTTTAGGCATGCCTCTAGCATGAAAGGAGAGAAAAAACATTGTGCCCTCGACAATCACTGACACAGATTAGCAATAACGTGCTGTGTGCTGGCTGATTGACTTGAAACATTTATGTGCTGTTTAATGTGTCACAGCAGTCTAAAGAACAAGTTGTACTTATTTACATCTGATGAATATGTTAAAGGCATTCTTAAAGGTGGCAGTTCCATATAATGCCATGGATGACCCAGTGTTGTTGCCATAAAAGTCTTGCAATGGATGGCTCTTTTAAGAGAACCAAGAGGGGTTGCCCTCTGATAACTAGAGTCGAGTCCATGGAGTTCTAACCCCCGATTTGGATTTGAAATTCCAATGGCCATCCTAATATTCAGTTTTTTGGGTCACAGGCCGGCTATATATTAATTTATACAGACCCATCTCTGCCAGAGTTTCTGTAAATGAAATTCATTAATTCTGTCAAACATATGAGTAAAATTCCATTTGTATATTGGTTTCTGCTCAAAAACACACCTGATGCCATAGGCTGGTGCACATATTACCTATTGCAAAAAAAAAAAAATAAATATTTGCTAACTAAAACACATTTGTTGACTTAGCATGACTGCTAATATTGAATTTTCTCTTTATTAGTGGCTGATGGGACTTAAAATGTTAAGTCAAAGTTTCTCAGCAACTTGTAATGCGCTCACACTTTAGTGCTTCCCAGTTCTTCACAAGTGCACAGCAATATGAACAGAAAACTCGAACAACTCTGTCACTCCCCAACAGAGTTTCATAAAAGAGGCTGAGAACAGCATTATTTCTCTGTCAGATTTGTATAAACATGATTTGCCAAAATCATCAAATAATCAAATAAAGTACGCATAGACATTTCAGCATAGTTAGCTAGCATACGTAACTCACCCTTGCTAGCACTAGCCTAGTGGTTGGCTACAAAGACGCTATTTCTTTTAGCATTTATAATTATAAACACAACACTTTCATGAAAATCTGGAGAGAGCATTTTGGCCACAGCAGTTAATGTTAGGTCATATTCTAATCAGGGATGAGTTTGTCTTGAGCCTTATTGCAATGGGGATGCAGGTTAATGTCCCACATCAGTAAAGTTTCTGTCACCTTTTACATGCTATAAAATACACTTCAGAAAAAAAATAGAAAAAAATCAGTTCATTTTTATGGGGTGCCGTTTGTAAAATCAGCTTAACAATTTTAGAGGTGTCAATTTTTCACCATTTAGCACAATTTTCTC
>JBBPCZ010152941.1:6552-18508 GCA_037974445.1 Brycinus macrolepidotus | reverse complement strand
GTTATTAGCAACCCAAAGTTAGTACAATCTGGGTAAATTTATTTAAGAAGCATTTTGACTGTAGACCAGTGTTATTACTCATACTGGTGGTCCTCTTACAGTCTTTCACAAGGATGACCCAAGCAGATATCATTATTGACAACACAATAAATTGGTCATTGCAGAAGAAATACATCATGCCAGTTCATTCAGATTTAACTTGTCTATTGCCTTATACTACTATAATACTACAAATACTGTTACAATCCTGTTTTAGAAAAATATAGTCCAGTCCCCTAATGAGCAAAACAAGAGTGACAGTAGGGAAAAAAGCTCTGATTTGACACGTTTAAAACTTCACTTGGTGAAATCACTTGGTGCACTGAAACAGACAGGTGTATAAAGGGAAATTTCACTAACTTTTCTAAATTTCTACATATTCCTACACAATATACTGTCACGAGATAAGGACATGAACAGACTAGAACCACCAGTTAGACCAGTGTAGCATGGCGGATGAACCCAAACGTGGATAGACATGTGAGAGTCGGTAAACCACGCATGTTACTGTGAGAACGCTCTGCACGAGAGTTAGGATTCCCACCGGAGTCCTCGGTCTCACACACACACAGAAAAGGTATATAAAGGAGGGGAAAAGGCAGGGTCTATGAAGTACTCACGGCACCGTGGAACAAAGGAGATGAGTTGGTTGATGAACTCAGTGACTGAGCAATGAGTATTACCTGCATCCTGCTTATATACCCTGTGATGCGCGTCATTTCCGAGAGCCAGTGCGCGTCACGTGACTGGTGCGTGTGACATATACATAAGTCATTCAGAACAGTTTGATGTGAAATGATCAGTTTTAGAAACTTATCAAGTCAGAACTGTTCACAGTGGTGCTTTAAATAAGAGGACTTAATTTTTAGAGTCTTGACTTGTTCTTGCCTTTAAACTTGGTCGTGACTCTAACTTGAATAGTCACGGTTTCGAACCACCTTGGACTCAACAAAAGTTGTCCTGATTTCAGCCCTAGATTAAATAAAGTTTTAGTCTTTTTTAAAAAAAAACTTTTTTAAAGATTTTTTTTGCATCTCTTCATGGTGGAAAAGTACATGCAGTGTGTGAAATCTTATATTTTCAGATTTACCACTATTTTACCATTATTAACATTACAAAGAAAACTCATTAGACACTTGTAGGTTAACTGGTCTTTCTGGTTGATACATAAACTGGACCTCTGGTTTCTATCACCACCACAATGTTGAGTATTGCTGAAATAAGAATCATTGGTTCACATCTTCACTTAGTGAGACTTTTCTTGCTGAAAACAGATAAATGAGTTTGAGAACTTGACATTTGTTTCGCGATATCAAGGGAGTGCTGTGGACAATACAATGTAGATAAATTGCATAGTGTGTTCCAGCATTTACTTAATGGCCTATGGAGAGATTGGTTTCCGTAGAAAAACATAAAAAATAAACAGGTCATAACACCCGTAGGCAAGCTGTGGAAAAAATCCACAAAAAAATCACAGATGGACCAAACAAATGCAGCTTCAGCAGACAGAGAACTCACAGTTCACATAAGGTCATCCTGGCAATGATGTTAAAAATTATCATGTGAAAAGTCACCTCAAGTTGGTCACAACCCCTTCCAAAATCTAACCATGAGAAAGTTGTAAAACACACTGTGTGCATTTCACCCCATGCAGTTATCCTCATACTCCCACAGACAGGACTGATTTCTCACTGGGTTGCTCATGGAGATGTAGTTGATAAAATAACTGAATATCTAACTGATTATGCAAAATATTATTTAAACTCAAAAAATGAAAAATTCACAAAAAAAAAATCTAAATAGATTTTGTTCACAGGTATCAACTTCACTATTTGTATTTAGTATTTGTCTTAGAAGTGCATTTCACATAAGCATGTAAGAGTAACGTGTCTTTAAGATTATAAAAAGTGAATATTCACTTTTGACTGGTAGCATGTGACTAAAAATCATAGCAAAAATTACATTAACTGTATAAGGCTGTCAGTGTTTGGTCTGGCCAAAGATAACAATCCAACAATAAGAACTTTTTGATGTAGGATTACCTTCCAATATTATCAGAATTTCACTGAACTGCACTTCATTATTGAAATGTGAAAGCCAAGTCTTTGCCAAATCTCCATGAGCTACCCAGTGAGAATTCAGGCCTATTAGCAGAAGTACAGGGATAATGGTTGAGGTTAAACATAGATAATGTGCTTTGCAACTTACTCATGGTTGGATTTTTTTTACATTCAAAACACAAAAAATTAAGATCTCTAAAATGCTCCAAACAAGTGGTTTTCAGCAACAAGAAGGTTTCAGCATATATGAATCTTTGTCAGTCCTATTGGAAAAGCTTCCCAGGTGGGTCCTCATGAATCTGCTTGAGAGAATGATGAGTGCACAGCCGAATGTGTGTAGAGCCAAATGTGTGTAATGCTGTATCAAGGCAATTTTCTCAAAAATGTGAACTAGATTGTTTGGATTTGTTTACCATGACAAGTTTGGACCTGAAGTCAAGAATGTGTCTGTTAAGATTTGTATTTAAATTCATTTCATTAAGCTTTTATGCTTCTGTGAATTTAATTAATAACACGCATCACAAAGCCTTTTGGACACTTGGTTTTAAATGATAAAGTCCAGCGTGTTTACTTTGCTTTCCATGGACAACTGATCACCCAGTTCCATCACTGTTTATCAGCTTTAAGTGTATCTCCTTACAGCAGTGCCTGAAGAAAGCATATTGCAGAGGGGGCTTATTTACTCATAAAGTAATCCAGAGGATTGAGTTAAAGGGAAAGAAAATTAAACATTAATAGCTTTATCACAGCCACAGTCAGAAGTGAATAATGGCTCAGTATTAAATGATACTGATAGGTAGGGAACTGATGGTTCTCAGAGTTAGCAACAAAAACTTAGAAAAATGGCAAGCACTGGGAATAACAAGAACTTTCTCTGCTCAAAGTGTACAGAATTCAGCGGGGAACCTTCAAAGCCCTCTACACCTGCAAAGAGGGCCTAATGATTTCTGGAAAACTGAAAATTACATGTCTGCAACATTTAGTTCATTTTTATTCATTAGAATCATAATGTTTGTTTTTAAACAATGCAAGTATTGTAGCAATGCTCTTTTCATTTGTAAGCATGGCCAGGAAACAAAAGGGTCAAATTCTTGACGTGGGCAATGCAAATTTATCTAATCAGGATTTTTTTCTCTATGTCCCAGACTGTAAATACAAATGGCAGCCAAACCAATGAAATCAATCATCGGATTCAGGAAAATTCAGGAAAACAGCAGCAGCAGCTCTGTGCCAGTGCTCTTTACAGAAAGGGCCACTGAAAAAAAACTGCTACATGCATGTTAATGTCCTCTGCAAGCTCTTACAAAGTACTCAAACCCTATAGGGGCATTAGCAGAAATTAGTGTTACTGCAGAGGTGTCCGGATGTGACAGCTTCCTGGTTTTTTATATGTACCACCATACACCATAAATTTAGCCCATTTTTTTTAACATGCTTGGTGGTTGTTCTTTTATAATCCCAGAAGTGAGATTATAAAAGCAACATATTTAATATTTTTATGTCTATTTTCTCAAGCACAAGAGCAAAAACACATCACCACCCAAGTCCCTTAGCATCCTTCACATGACTGACCCTTTCTGTCACAATAATGCAATTTAAATTCACACCTGTCCAGTTAACTTCAGACACATGAATCAAGTTCTCGTTGGAGCTCACTTGTCCATTTTAAATAGACTTTCATGTCATTTTATTGCAGCTGCTCTAGATGCACACATGTGCATTTTCCACTAATAGGCCGCAGCTGGTGATCTACCAGCAGCAAGTCATGAATTTTAATGATTCAAGATACTTTTGGAATGATGATTTCCTGTTCAGTCACACACTGCATGATCTACTATTTAGATAAATTACCTAAATTGCCATATATATTTTTTTTTTCAACTGTGAAATCACCATGCCTTTCAAGTGTCTGGCTTAACAAACTGTTTTCAGTGCAAATGGGCATGTTTTCTTTACAGGTTTGCAGTAACTTACGATATTAATGACAAACCAGGATGTCTATTTTGAGGAAAACTACATCATATGTAACACACACTACTTAAAGAATAATGCCAAAGCCACACTTTGTCTCCCCTTGTTGTGATGTCAGCATTTAACATCACTGAAACAGGTGTTGCAGGTGTTTAAACCATCTTTGGGCCAAGAAAGTTTCAATATTTTACCATTAGTTTGGACTACTATTGAACACTATTTAGACACAACCTCCTCTTATATCACGAGTGATGCTTTAATGAACATGAAGTTGCAAAATATACCCCTAAACATGTTATGTTAAAATATTTGCAGGTATGTTTATTATTTAATTGAAAAACAGCAAAAAATATTGAAACATTTCATTGAAAACACCAAAAAAGTCATACCCTAACTCTCGGAAGAGTAGATAAAGCTTGGAAGTCCTTTACAGAATTTGAGAAATAAAACTGAGAGCTGATGTACACTGGTCTTTCTACGAAGATTATTAAAATATTAATCTGTGTTATAAGACACATCTTTGGCACAAGTCTTTTTTTTTTCCTTGAAGAATATCATATAATCCATTTCACATACACTGACAGAGCTATTTCTTTTATGATTAGAACAGTGTACTGTATTATGAAACTCCTGTCTGTATTCTGTCCTGCAGTGCGTTATGATTAGCAAGAAAGACCATGCGTTCTTCATTTACAATTTAACAGCAGGCTATGGCAGTAACACTCAATAATTCATCCAAGTCAGGACGGTAAGTGGAGAATTGTTGATGTTTTCACAGCACCGGAGACCTGAAGGACAGCTGTTACAACAGACTTATGGTTTTCTCTATATATTCATAGACCATCTAGTCTGAACAAAAGCCTCTCTCATTCACACCACAGAAGCTAAACACATCTTACCACTGGAAATGATCTGCTGTATTCCAGCACCACAACAGTTTTGAAGTAGTAATAACTCACATGCTGTTGCTTTCCAAAGAAAGTCTACCGATTTTTTGAAAGAAAGTACCAGAAAACTTTCTCCAGAAAGCTTCACCCCAGTCCATGAAGTCTATTTAAAGTAAGCGAGCTATAAAACCCTTTTCTTAGTAACTTGTTTCTGGGATGTCACAAAAGCCAGCATATCTGCATGTATCTGCCAATTACTCAGTTTATCCCTGCCCAATCACACTGAAGTAATAGGAAGCATTTCAGCCTGAACTGCTATCTGAATGAGACATTATACAGACCAGTCAATCCTAGCAGAGGTCATTTACATGTATAAATATTAAAGGCATCCTAACTTGAACAACCTGTTTAATTGTAATGGATAAAAAAGAGCATGGAAAACGTATTACAACCGCATACGGTAATGTCATAAGTTGACCTCAGGGACAAGAAAAATGTAATGAATGTGTGTAGTAAATTAAATTGCTAAATGAAAAGAAAAAAAAAAGATTCTGAAATGGTTGCTGGCCTTGGGAGTATTGTAGGAACAACCTGTATAAAACCTTTATTGTAAAATGACTCTTCTCACTTTCCAAAATGTTTTTTTTTTTTTGGCCATTCTTTAAGGTGTTTTTCAATGGCAGGAATAAGAGGAACTCATATTTGGTGATATTTATTTGAGAATATGGAAACAGATCATATTAGATCTCTAAATGCTAATTGCGTCTAAGTGCTTCTAGTATACAGTAAGTAAATGATCAGTAATCAGAAATGTTCCCTGCACAAAATATATACAATTTAAAACTACCATGGGTACCATCAAGGATCTGTGCTGGACAAATTAGTCTGATTCATGCAGGTCATTCCTCACAATTTACAGGACTTATAGGATCTGCTGCTGACATCTTAGAGCCAAAAACCACAGCCCTCCCTTAGAGGTCTTATGGACTCCTTGCCTTGATGGGTCGGAGCTGTTTTGGTGGCATGAGGGGGACCTGCACAATATTAGGTGGGTGGTTTTAATGTTTTGGCTGTTCAGTGTAGATTCACATTAAAGTAATGATACACATGAATGAAAAACATCCATCATTGTTGCACAAAATTGCCTATACCTTCTAGCATGTTCTCTAATTATGTAAACACAAATGTGGAATCTGGAATGCGTGGAAAGACTCTGGCAGTAATGTAATAATTATGACTCAAATGCAGTGATAGATTTCAGGTCAGGTGATCTATCAGCTCATACTAAGTCATAGGGCTAAGGCAGGCAGTTCCTCAATGTGATTATCTGTGACATCTTTACGGTGTCACTACTAAAGATAGATTCAGTGCAAGTGACATCATTTCTGAGCATATAATGCATAGCATTCCAAATCAACAGATATATCAGATAAGGTGCATTTTTGTGCTTGGCAACTACAAATATCTGTGTGCTCCCAGTCACTTGGAATGTGCTGCTGTTGTACCAGAAGAAATTGAAACCAAATACTGAATGCATCCCTCTATTGAATAAATGCCTCCATTCCTGTGGTGAGTTTTCAGATTTCATTAAAATACTTGCCATGGTTTAGTTTTAATGGATTAAAGCATTAAGCAATCCCATGTAAAGCTTGTTTGGATTGGAGTCCACAGCAGTATGCTTCAAGTGATTTTAAGTTCATGTCAGTTCATTAAGCCTAGAGGCAGCTGTTCTCTAAGGTAAACTGAGGCAACATGATGAAGTATGAATGAATGCACTTCATTACTTCTGCAATGATGAGCCATTAGTTTCATTATTCAAATTAATCAGATGTTCAAACAGTAAAAAAAAAAAAAAAACATGTGGAGATATCACTTTGTCTTCATTTGTAGTGACAACTATTACTGAAATAAAATCTGGTGTTTATAGGTAAATATCTCAACATTTATTAACCTTTTTAAGGGCTCATACAGTACATACAGTATGATGGAAAACCAAATAATTGAACCAAATTATTTAAAATAATAAAAAATAAAGCCCATTTTGAAATAACTGTTTTTGTGATGCCACAAACCCCAGTGTGAGATACATTGTGAGGTATATACATATATATACCTATTTGGCTTCCAGCTGTTAAGCTACATCTCTCATATTGAAGTTATCATGAGTGTTTCAGCCTGGACTGACAATACAGGATAGCCCATTAGAACAGTCATTTAAATATATCAGTCTTAAAGGAGCAGTAACAAAAGCGCTTTGTTTAATTCTACAGTGGTCAGTTACACCCATTTGATAGCTCTTCAACCCATCACACAGTGCTACCCAGCTGCTACACAACATCTTTTTAAAACTGCTGCTAACATAACATCAATGGAGAGCTCAGCAGGCTTGGAGGAGAACACTAACTGCCAAGTCTGTTATATCAGATAGTAGACGCCTATGTTGGATAACATCAAAATGAGTAACGGGGGAGGGGGGCATTAACCCAGAGAGAACAAGTACAATTATGCTCTATTTCACGTTCAATTATGCTCTATTTCACTCCGGGACACGGACAGCAAATGTGAATGTTTCGATACATGAAGCCACACAAATATCATAGGTGCAACTCAGAAGAGAAAAAAAAACAAGAACAATGAATAATATGGGCCCTTAAACATACGGTACCACTCTCAGATACATTCAATATTATGTTTAGGAACATTTCTAATGTATATGCATGTATGTGTGTGCATATGACTGTATATGGTTTAATTTGCAGTGACACAAGCCTGTGGGCAGTGAGGCACCAATCCCAAGAGGCCAGACACATTAACAGCTCACGTGGCACTTGGGTTTGTCTTACATTTGCTAACTAAACAGTAACACACTCCTGCTGGGCATACGCCCAGATAAACAGACATCCGTCTTTAAGTGCTGAAGGATTAGAAGGATATTCAAAAGTATGAAGTCAAAAATGTGTAAATAAAACTAGAAACAGCACCATCAAGTCAGACTGGTTACATTTTGTGTTTTTCACACAATACACCATAATAACTATTATACCTCACGGACACAATTTATGAAAAGTACATCCAACTATAACATATCTATCATTAATAATTTCAATCTGGTATTCTCCCCTGGGATTGCTGGCCTATGTGCAGTATATAAAACTGGTACCTTGAGGGTACATTATTCACAGTAAAAGCTGTGTAAAACTGCAATGTTGAAATCCCTTACATCAGGCTGATATTTCAATGCAGCTGTTTCCTCACCTCCATTATCATACATTTCTACCTAAGGTGACTTTGAGCAATCAACAGATTCAAATGTCAAAAGCTCATTTATACTCTTTCATGATGACATTCTTTCAAGCACTTTGAAACGCCATTCTTATATGACTCATCTGAATCTCTGAAGCATCATTCAGAGACTCCATGCTTGTCCATCTTTCTGTCCCTACTTGATTCAGCTATTGATGCTATGACAGGTTGCGTGTGGAGTCATCTCTGCAAATTTCCTCTTAACTGCAGAGCAAACGCTACCTCAAACATACGGAGGTGCAGTAAACAATTTATAGAAGAGATGGGCAAGAGCCCAAAAGACCACAATGGGCCTTGCTCTCTCCCCATCACACAACTGGTGGCTAGCTTTCTCCTCAAAGCATGCTGAGCTGTCTAATGAAAAAGCTGTAGTCCAGACCACCTTTGTAGAGTCCAAGACAAGTCCAAGTCCAGAACTAGGCAAGTCCAAGTCAAGACCGAGTCCAAAGAGGTTTGAGTCCAAGTCAAGACTAAGTCCAAATGAGAGAGGCAGAGTTAAGACCCATTTATCTATTTATTAGACCTATTTATCATTTTTGTGTGATGCTGGATACACAGTGTATCTTCTACTTTAAGATGATCATTTTCACTGTTCTAATGATCGAAAGGCAAGTGCAATGTCACATCATGGTAGGATCAAAGAAGACCATATTAATTACTTTAAGCAGAGCTGTTTCACTTGATTCACTTGCCGACATCATATCTGTGGCCAAAATGAAATCAATGAGCATGGGGTTGTTTTGTCAACCTTTGTTGGTGCTTTTGTTTTGTTGCAGGTGCTTTTGTTTTATTGATTAATTAATTAATTTATTTATTTATTTATTCACTGTGGTGGCAGTGGCCTACAGCCCTGTAGGATTTGAGGCCTACAGCCCTGCTCATGATGCTGTGTTTTTAATGGTAGTTAGAAAGATGTGAGAGTAATATAGACCTATCTACACATGCTCGTAGGGTGGAGTTTGCTTTAGTCGTCAGCTGTTGAACACTTTGAGGCATGTTGAGGTGCAAAGAGGGAAGGTGTATGCAGAGTTGTAGGCTAGTTCTAACAGTGTTCAAACTCAAAAACATATATTTGAGTATTGAATATTGGATGAGGTTCAATTGGTTATCGTGTCACATATCAACAGTCTGACTGGTGTGTATTATCTCAAACATATAACAAAGGCATAGTCCAAACTCACAAAGTTCGACAATAAAGTAAAACACCTGGAATCAAGATAGGGTACGTGAAGTCAATGGACCTTGTAAAATAACTGTAATGGAATATGGTAAAAATTAGGTTCCCCAACCAAAGGTACTGAAAAAAAACGCCTCAGACCAGTTCTCAGTTCTTAGGCAGAGGATTAGCTCTACCCTGCACATTTTAGAGTTTCCTCTCTTCATCCAATACAGCTGACAGACTACTAAAAGGCCCTTTCTGAAGTGAACTATGTGTGCTAGTGCAGGAAAAAAAACTACAACATGCAGATTAGTGGATTGAGACCCATTGTTATCCCAAGGTTATCCTAAACCATATCTCTTATATACCACATCCTCTTATTATTCTACCAGATTTTAGTAGAGAGTGTGGGTCACATGCTTCAACATCTACAAGATCCATGATCTCTCAAGGGGCAAATTATTGAAAAAAGCTTAAAAGACATTATTTAGAACCAAAGAACCGTGAAAACTGTTTGCATGAAATCTGGTATAATTATCCTTGTTCTATCTAAATTCATTTTAGATAAGTTTAATATGTTAGGCTTTCATTAATCATGCCTAACCTTTGAATAAACTGAATGATGATGAATTACTTTCAAGTTTTTAACAAATGAGAAATACTTAGTAATAAAGTAACAAATTAAAGAAATATTACCAACTGATAAGACTATATGTACCAGTATCACCAAATGAAGTATGATTTGAAAATTCACACTTTAAGCAGAATTCTTGTGTTTGAGCATATTTTTTTTTTTACAATCAAAGCCCAAACAGAGAAATTTTGTTTAAACTGTGTGAACAGACAACATGCTTTTGTTATAATCAGCAATAACTGCCACTTCTGAGAGTTGAAATACCAAAGTATTCATTTAGATTAAGCAGTAAACATGAACCGCATGGTGTACTGTACCTTCCTTAATGACAGTTAGGCTCTAAATCCTATTTTTACCCTTCACTTGAGCTCAGCTCATCAGAAAGTGCATAACAGACTAACAACACAGAGATGAAACACTGGGTCAGGGTGATCTAACCCATAGCAAACTGAACTGCAGGAGACCCGCACTCTGCTTCATTTTATATGTCAGTGCCAATTCCATGCGCAGCCGAAGGAATGCCAAGACTTGCCCTCGCAGCAGGCTGCTCCACTGGGCTGCGAAGTCAATTAAGCCAAGCTGTTTTGACCAATCGGAGGTATTCATATGGAAGAATCAGTGCGTCAATAGCTCAGAGTTCAAGGCACTTAGGGAGGGTATGTAAAGGGTTTTCTTGTCTAATCATGGTTCGTGGTCAATAGATCGCTAGCCAGGAGCTGCAGTTGTTCAGTAGCCCATAGACATATTCTGTTTTCAAAGTATTATCTGATTTACTTTCTTGTAGCATTTTAAAACACATTCCTTACAACATGGAAAATGAACTGATTGTTATCTGTCAAACATAACACTAGAAGCTGTTTGCGGCTTGCAGCTTAATCAGAATTCTTGAGAAAGAGAAATATTTTGGTAGTAAAATTGAATTTATTACATTGCTTGTAGTGGTTGAAGTTGTAGGTTAAAAAAGCATTGCACATCGCTGAACTTATTTGAACATGGTCTTCATTACCCTCTCTATTTTTCCTTTTGCCTACCTTTGTAATGTCTGGATGTCCATAACAGTTCACTACAGTATTCGGAATGTATAATGCTAAGGGGTTTGGATTGTGGATATGGACTGTATGCATACCAGCTATCAAACTTTTGTTCTTGAAATGTTCCCCTGACATTCAGAGTTGGTTGTGGGAATGCCAACTCCCTGTATTTGAATGTCCCAGAACATACAAAATATCTAGTTTTCTTAACGTATCCAGGATGGGTTGGGATCATTTGACTTAGCTCATGTTTTCTTTACTATTTTGGCATCAACCCTTCTCAGTTGCTGTTAATCTCATCCACAACTTAATTCAAAAACCAAATTACTGACAAACTATTACACACAGAATGTTGTTGATTACTGAACATATCCCTCACCCAGCTGCAATATTTATGGGTTTTTAGCTTCATTTCAAATTAGATATTCCTTTTGACACATTTGTTAGTAGTCATTTGTCTGTGTACTGTAGCTTTCCTCAATATAATTGCTTCTGGCTGGCATGTCAGTGTGTTGAACCCCATCTTTAGCCCAATGAATGCAAGATGAATGAGATGTACGGGACTTTTCAGCATTTTATTTTGAGGCTTGAGCCATTCATCAAATTAATAGTCAATAACAACAAGACAGCTTCATTTTGATGGTGAAATCAAACACTCATAGATGAGACAGGATGAAAAACACACTGAACTGATAAATGCAACAAAACTACACGGCAAAATATAAAAGCTTAGCACGTGGATTCATCTGAAGTCTAGTCCACATGTCTATTATTTCTCATTTTGAGATTCTTTTAAGATTATTCTCACATTTTTCAAGTAATTCATGGACTTTAACTTGTTTTAGATGATCCTACAGGTTTATTCTACTGGC
>JBBPCZ010152932.1:0-18509 GCA_037974445.1 Brycinus macrolepidotus | reverse complement strand
GGAGAGAGAGAGAGAGAGATAAATAGAGAGAGAGAGAGAGAGATGGAGACAGATGGGGAGATAGAGAAAGAGAGAGAGAGAGAGAGAGAGAAAGGGAGGGACAGAGAGAGAGAGGGGAGAGAGAGAGGAGAGGGAGAGGGAGAGAGAAAGGGAGGGACAGAGAGAGAGAGGGGAGAGAGAGAGAGAGGAGAGGGAGAGGGAGAGAGAAAGGGAGGGACAGAGAGAGAGAGAGAGACAAAGAGGGAGAGAGATTCAGTTTGTTTGAGCAAGTGCGAAGCAGGAAGGAGAGAAACGGAGAAAAAAGAGGGGATGTTTAGATAAAACGACATACTCCTCTGATCCATGGGTGGCTTTAATCGCCTTTTTTATTTATTCATCATCTGAGAATATAAATAGTGGGTCCGAAGCGGAGAAAAACACATTCGTTTTGATAATTGCAGGATGGCTTCTCCTCTCGGGCCATATGGCCGCACGTGTTCTTCATTAGACCTCACAAGTGCCTCATTAACTTCCATATTTACCCGCCTGCCCTGATCTTGATAAAGTACTGAATGTTTTGCATCAATTATCAGGATAGAAAGTGACTCCGAAAACATCTGCGCACAACTTTATGGTGTCTCTGGTAATACCAACAATCCTAATCATTTATGAGTCGCCTGTTCGAGATTTTCTACAGATTTTTTGGGGTCTTTGTCCATGATGTGCTGAATGTTTTGTAAGACATTAAATGAATAGCTCAGCATAAAAACCCAATTTACAGAACTTTTCACGCAACTAGTTGATCAGCTTCCAGTGTTTGGAGTCCAAAATGTGCTTCTTTAGTTTAGAACTGGAGCTACAAGGCAAACTGTGGCCTAAAAACACTAGGAGTCAATAGTCACCCAAATCTTTTCCATGAATACCCCACGCTGCTGTGGAAACACAAATAACTGATTTGTTTCGTCAGATAAATTACCAATAATAAAAAGTATCAATCAAATGTGGAAGAAGTTTGAAATTCCTATTCTTAAATACGCATATTCCTATTTGTGCTGCATAATATGAACTTAAAATAAGATGTTTGATAAAACCGTTAATTATCACAATGATAAAATTATGAAATTACGAAAATATTGTATTGACTGGGTATAAAACAAGCACAGATCCCATTTATTATGAATCTACTCTAACAGCACCAAACAATTTACTAACGCACAATTCAAATTAAAACATTACTAGCCTAAAAAGTAGTCAACATTCCCTCAAAAGCTTCTTCTATTAAGCCAACAAAATAAATATGATTTTATATCATATACGAGCCAACAAAACGAATGAACACATCTAATTCTTTTTCAAATCTTCTTATGGTGTTGCAGGTTTGTTGTGACAGCAGCCATTATTGCTTCACACACTTTACACACAAGTCTGGGAGAAAGAACATTCGTCACATTTGTACTTTCAAAAACTAGTAATTAAGAGCGGTAAATAAATTCAGTTCTTTAGAGCAGTTTGGCTTCAATTTGTAAAAATGGTTAAATTCTATAGACCTTTTGAAATTTCTTTTAATAGACCAACGTGGTGTAAATAAAGTCATTTGTTTGTTGAAATGGTTTGTTCTTGAGAAGCTGTCAGAATGTTTACAGTGGAGGTGATAGGAACCAGACGTTTGAGGTATCAAATACCTCTAATAGCTACCTGTCATGAATAAATGGCTAAGAATCAGCCTCCTCATACCTTACTACGATAGTTTTGAGATTTTAAACTGAATTTCATGGTGGAGGGGTACATACAGGGAAACATTTTTTTCCAATTTCCCATTATTTTCCCATCAGAATTACATGTATTTCCATATAAACCCTCGAAGATACGTGTGGCTTCACTGGAGAATAGAATGCAGCTGTCTTCGCCCCCGTTTTAAAACAGTCTGCATGTTTCTCTACAAACACTATTTCACATCAAACGACTCTGAATAAATTTGTCTTCGACAACTGAATTATGCAGAAATGCTGAAAAATCCATGAATTCAAGCCCAGCGCAGAAACATTTTCACCATCTAATCATGTCTGGCAGTGTGAATGTGAGATAATTTAATCCGTTCTGTCATCATAGCCCTTAAAAATGTGTTTACTGCCTGATTCCTATTCATGTATAGTGTCTTCTTGACCACAAAGGTACAAAAAATGAAAAAAGAACAAAAGATATTCTTCTACACACACACACACACACACACACACACACACACATATATATTCCTGCTAATGCTACATGTTATATATATATATATATATATATATATATATACACACATATATACATACATATTTATTTATTCCTATGCACGCTGTGATATTAAGACTTAAAATGGGAAGTTTAATAAAGCAAGGAAAAAAAAAACAAATTTCTGAAAAATAATGTTATACTAAGCAAACTCTAATACCAATTCCTTGACACCATTGTGCTAAAAAACAGTCAAAATTCCCTCAACGGCCTTTTCTGTTAAACCAACAAAAACTGAATACATTTGTTTGACAAATTTCATCAAACAGATGAACAGTTGTTAAATTATTTCAAAATCTCCTTATGGTGTTGCAGGTTTGTTGTGACACTAGCAATTTCCTCTGGGATGAATAAAGTATTCTGATTCTGATTCTGATACTGCTGAATGCCAGAAAAAGGCTCTTTCTGCATTGGTCTTAAAGGGTTAAGATATCATTAAAATCTCCTTATGGTGTTGCAGGTTTGTTGTGACATTAGCCATTACTACTGAAGAGCAGAACAAGATTCTTTCTGATCTTAAAGGGTTAAGATATCATGTTTTAGGTTAAATGATCGAGCACTCCAGTGTCATTCGTTTGGTTTAGTGCACTGTAAATCCCTGTGAAGTGCTCTCTGCTGTAAATGTAGCTTAACACAAGCTAAGCCCATTCAGAAGAGGAGCAGCAGTGTGTGTGTGAGTGTGTGTGTGTGTATGTGTGTGTGTGTGTGTGTGTGTATGGCTTGTGTGTGAGAAGCTTTCTGAATGCACTAAGCTACGTTAGCACTGAGTGTGCAGTGTGCGTGTTGTTCGTTAGCCTGCGTTGCTAAGAGGATTAGCGTTCCAGTTTGGTTCTTGCACATTTAAGGAATTGCTTCTGCCCCACTTTAGTGTCCCCCCCCCCCCGACCCCCCTCCCCCCACAGTCTGGTTGCCATGAGGACAAAGACAAACAAAGCTTGGTCCACCGGTTGCAGTAAACAGTCGGTGTCCAACAGAGGCCCCGGGACAAACAAATAAAGGCCCTGATGAGGTTTTTGTTCAGGTGCAGTGCGGGGGCCAAGCGCCTCCGGATAAAAGCCGGATAAAGCGCCTCTTCCACTCCACTGCCCGTCTGAGCACGAGGCTCTCGCAGGTCCAGACGCTTCAGCCCAGCTCCCTCTTCTGAGCTCGGGGACTGAATCTTTGGTTAATGTGAGCTGGCTGGGCTTCGTTTAGCATTTATTACAGTGACTGATCGGAAAATTGCGTCCGAATAAAGCGGCCTTTATGCTTCCTTTGAGTCATTAGAGACATTACAGACAGAGAGAGAGAGAGAGAGAGAGAGAGAGAGAAGATAAAACAAGCAAAAGAAGGAAAGAGAGAAAGAGGAGAAAAATTAAAGAGAGAGAGAGAAATGGAGAGCAAGACAGAGAGAGAGAAGGTGGAAAAATGAGAGGGAGAAAAAGAGAAAGGAGAAAAATGAGAGTGAGATAGAGAGAAGAAAAAAGATAATAAAACAAGTAAAAGAGAGTAACAGGAGAAGATTATATATAAAGAGAGAAACAGAAAGAGCAAGACAGAGAGGAGAAAAATGAGAGGGAGAGAGAGAAAGAAGAAGAAAGATAAAGAAGACAAACAGAAAAAAACCTGAAAAGAGAAGAGAAAATGAAAGAGAGACAAGGAAAGAGAGAGAGGGAGGAGAAAAACAAGGGAGACAAAAAGAAGTAAAATTGAGTGAGAAAGAAAGAGAGCGAGGAAGTGACAGAGGAGAAAAAATAGGGGGAGAGAGAGAAAGAGAGGGAGAGAGAGAGAGAGAGAGAGAGAGAGGACCCGGGCGTTTGATAAGCTCCATTCCTCCACGATCCCAGCCTCCCCCGACATAACTCACACATAACTCACATTCTTTCACCAAACTCTCACTCAGGTAGAATCGTGGCTGCAACACACGGCTTTAAGGTCCTAACAGTCCAGGTTCTCCACTCAGGGCTCGAACCTGCATTCTGGAAAGCTGCTTTGTGACAACATCGGTTGTAAAAAGTGCTACATAAATAAAACTGAATTAAATTAAATAAGAGACCTGATAGATCTAAAGCCTAGATTGCCTTTTTCAATTACGAGTTTGTCCGAATTAGACTAGTGGTACTGTGTTAAAACACAAGAACTGACTGATGAGCTTCAAACAGCAAATGGACCACTAAAGACCACATTAGTGGGTTTCCATAGGCGTCATTTAATTGCCCATCAGACTCTATAACTCCTCCCCGTCATACACCCACCCATCAGACTCTATAACTCCGCCCCCTGTCACACACCCACCCATCAGACTCTATAACTCCTCCCCTATCACACACCCACCCATCAGACTCTATAACTCCTCCCCTGTCACACACACACACCCATCAGACTCTGTAACTCCTCCCAGTCACACACCCACCCATCACACTCTATAACTCCTCCCCTATCACACACACCCATCAGACTCTATAACTTCTTCCCCCCCACACACCCACCCATCACACTCTGTAACTCCTCCCCCTGTCACACACCCACCCATCAGACACTATGACTCCTCCCCTGTCACACACCCACCCCAAACCACTATCTGTGGTATTTTGCTGATTCAGCAGGTAGATGACTTCAGCGCTAACATTATTTATTTATAACATTTAAATCCACTTCACTTACTGACCACATCATGTTGTTTATATAGCATATAGTGTTTATATAGCATACAGTGTTCATACAGCATGTTATTTGTATAAGCAGATAATCTTATATATATATATATATAAATAGCATATTTATAAAACAATGTTTTTATAATGTGTATACAGCATATAATATTTTTATAGCATGTAGTGCTTAAATAGTATGCTGTGCTTGTAGTACAGAGCATATTTCTGAAGAGCTATACTCATATTTGTATCATTCTTGTCATTATGTCTCTTTGTGACTGTGCAGTTGTAGCATAATCAATATCCTCTGGGCTCAGTTAAGTTTTCGGTTCAGATTCTGTAGTAGTCAGTAGCTGACTTTCTGGATCAGTGACTTTCTGGATGCTGATGGTGTGTAATTTCTGTTCTAGACCTGAAGTTCCTGTGCAGTGTGTCTGGAAACACATTGTGTTCAGACGAGGATTTTCTGAAACTCACTAATGAAAGAGCATCTGGCCTGAAGCAGGTGTTTAATGTGGAGAAGTGTGAAGTCATTCTGGTTTTCTGTCCTGTTGTTTCTCGAGCTGGAACTGACATTGAAGCAGCTCTGCAGAAACTTCAGGGTTTATCAGGTACTCAGCAGGGTGATCAGACTGAAACATTAATTTTAAAAAATGGTTTTGGATTATTGTGATTTTTTCATTGATTTATGATCTTCTGAGCTTTTGGATTACTATGATTTTATTCTCACTGGAATAATCTACTTTGTACTACTCTGAACCTGAGTCTTCACCCCTCTCTGGAATGAAAAGTTGATTGAATGTCAGCTTGTCAATTTGAACAGGTTCTGTTCCTGAGTGTGACAATTGTATATCTTTTCCTTTTCCACAGACTCCAAGCCTGCTGTTCTAGTGGTTCTCCATCACACATTCGACCCTGAGTTCATTGTACCAGACAGCAGCAGAAGTGTAACCAGAGAGAACACACTCACTGTGGACTGTCTGTTCCATGAGGATGAAGGTCTACTGCCCTGCTGGAGGAACCAGAGAGCCCTGGATGAAGTTACACAGTGGATAAAACCTCCGGTATTTAGTCTAAAATTTTCCAAAATGACCAATGTTCTTTCTTTTAATCCTATTAAACGTCCATACAAATTTTCAAGGTGGTACATAATTACTGTTAAAAACAGGAGTGCTGGAAGGTTTGTGAACCCTTTAGAATTTTCTATATTTCTGCGTAAATATGACCTAAAACATCTTCAGATTTTAACAAGTAGATAAAGAGAACACAGTTAACCAAATGGCAAAAAAATATTATAGTTGTTCATTTATTTTTTGAGGAGCATGATCCAGAACTGCAGAGCTGTAAGGAGCAGACGTGTTTGAACCTCCTGGATCGGCTTGTAATATGAAGGTGAAATGAGAGACAGGTGGAGTGGACATCATGTTTTATTTATAAAGAACAGGGATCTATTAGAGTCTCTTCTGCACTTCATATCTGTTAAAGTGCACAAACAAAGGAGATTTCTGAGGACCTTAGAAAAAGAGTTATTTACACTCCTCAGGCTGGAAAAGGTTCCAAAACCTTCTCTAAAGGTTCTCCACCGATCCACAGCAACAAAGACTGAGTACAAATGGAGGAGATTCAGGACCACTGTTCCCTCACCACAGGTAAACCATTAGAAATCACTACAAGAGCAAGGCATGGAATGGTCCACGGGATCAAAGAGGAATCCAGGATAACTTCAAGGCAACTAAAGGTCGCTCTCATTATCTAATGTTAATGTTCATGAGTCCAACATCAGTAGAACACCCAACAACAATGGTGTGCTTAGCAGGGCTGCAAGGAGAAGGCCACAGCTCTCTAAAAGAACTCCCATCTACAGTTTGCTAAAGATCATATGGAAAACCAGAAGGCTGCTGGCAAAATGTTTTGTGGATGGATGAGACCAAATTAATCTCTGGAGAAAAGACACCAGTGCATTCTAGCAGAGAAACCTGTGAAACATGGTTAATGTAGTGTCATCCTTGATGGAACAGAGTCAACATCCCAGAGCTGAAGCTGTTAAGCAATTTCCTCTGGGATCACTAAGTTCTGATTCTGATTCTGAACCAGCATCCCAGAACTGAAGCTGTTCTGGATGGAGGAATGGGCTAAAACTCCTCCAAGCCAAGTTTCAGGACTGTTCTATGGTTTCCGGAAACATTTAGATCAGTTGTCGCTGCACGAGGGGGTGACCAGTCCCACCCGCCCCTTACAAATCAGCAATATCGGATTATTCTCTTCAAAAAATAAATAAAAGTGTCGTTTTTCTGTCTTGTTTGTTTGATTGAGTTCTCTTCATCTACTTTTGGGGAAATCTAAATCTAAAGATGTTTCAGGTTGTATTTATGCAGAAATATAGAAAATCCGAAAGTGCTCATAAATGTTCACACTCCACCATAAATGTGTTCCAGATTTAAAATTTCTTTGTAATCAAATGTAAAGCTTTTACCTCGCTTTCCGTTCTCTTTAAAGGCTTAAGGTTTGACAGTCCAACACACACACACACACACATACACACACACACACACACACAGCCGAACATCATAGCTTTCAAAATGTTATATTACATATCCTCATTGAAAATTCATGTTTTGTCCTTCCTTTTTAGGTAAAAAATCCACATCTGAGCATGTTTTCAGGTAGGCCTTTTTTGTGCTGCCAAGGTGGCATTATTTTTCATCTAATTCTGGTGTGTTTTTGTTTACTTTTGCTGTTAAACGTAGAGGACATGACACTAAATGAATAATCGCAATGTTTTACGATGACTGGCAGTTTTATTTTGTTTATATTATTGCTGTTTTTACCAAGGCAGTTACATATGAACACTTTATCATAAAGTTTTAGGAATTTCTTGCCGAAAAATGACAACTGATTCCAGCTGGGCCTTTTTGTCTGTTGTCTCATTTATTAACAGCTCTTAACAGCACTTTGACATCCATTTGGTCCTTCATAGCAGCTGGCCTAAACTGCGCAAGTCCCACCATTTTCAGTCAAAATCAGTGTCCCCTGAATACACTTGAAGAACTTGGAGCCAAAGAGGTGGAGCCCACTGTGAAAGAACAAAAGGATAAGAGAACCTCACAAGTACTTCAGGATGCCAGTGAAGATAGCTTAAGTGACTGGGAGATTTTATGAGATCCCTTGTGATGAAAATTAAGTGAGTCCAGGGACTGAGATTGTCTGATGCTTCCAAATACACACCCGACAGCATCCGGGTGGCTGAGAAGACTATCTGGATAAAGATGCACAGTAAAATGGATATCGAATGTAAACGTAGATTCTTCTTGACAGGGCATGGAATTCTCACCATTTACTATCTTTTAAAGTATCTTCAACCAACACAACAAAAAATACACCTTAAAAGCTTTTTTCACCTGCATATCTGCTGCAACAATTAAGGCAAATAATAGAAAGAGAAGTAAAATCAAAATACTGGACTCTAGATACTCTGACCTGCCTGTTTGATGGAGTGGACCTTAATGCACTGTCATGTCTCCGGTCAGCGGCCGCTAGAGGCCACTAGCTGAATGTTTATGTTGGTCTTTTATTTTGAAAGAGGATGGTCATTTAAAGTATTCCCAGCAACAGCTGGAGGTAGTTTGTGTTTAGTTAATGTGTGTAGTCATTGGTTCAGTTCTGTGTAGTGTTTTGTTTTTAGTTACCCCTGTGCACTGTGTTCTTTGTCAGTTTTCCCTCACACTACCCCAGGTGTGTACCCTGCCTTTTGTGTTCGCGTTCTAGAAACAGTATCGGCCATCGAGCCTGTTTGGTTTTGCATTTCTTGTTTAATAAAGACCTCGAAAGAAGTATGGAACTCTGCGCCTGCGCCTTATTCATGGACGGGTACACCCCAATCGTGACATGCACATTATGCCCTCATGTTTATTATCAGTCTTTGTCTTTTCGAGCGTGAAACAGTTTTTGTAAGTTGTTGATAATACCTGCATGAAGGCAAAACATACTGGTATTCCAAACCCACACATGCTTTTCTGTGTGTATTTTTTGTGTTCCTGGATATATGTAATAAAAATACTTTTGCTCTCGCAGTATTTCTTTCTCCTCAGTCTGACGCCGTATCTCCAGAACATCTCGGAGTGAAACACGTTCCAGTCACTGAAAATGCTTTATCTTGATCTGTATATGTCACGCCCTATCCTTCGTCTCTGTCAGTTTCCCCTCTTTGTTCTCCGTCCCTCTTGTGTCCTGGCCCTCACCTGGTCTCAGTTTATTACCCCTCCTATTTTAACCTTGTCCAGCTGCCCTTGGTTCGAGTACCCTGCCTTGTTGTTTGTTGTTCATTGTGATTGTGTGTTCATGTGTTTCCTGATCTTTGAGGATTTCTCAGTTCTCCGGTCTGTTTCTGGTCCATCTGTCATTAGACTTCTAGTTTGATCTTGCTATTTTTTGTTTACCAATTTAGTTTTGGTTCTTCCAGCTATTTGGTTATGTTTTGTTTTCCTTCTTTCTTGACGGATCTGTCTGCACCTCTGCACGTCACCTCTTGTCACGTCCGTGCCATCGCCATGAATAAAAATGTGTGGTCCAGAAGGAGGAATTACTTCCAGCTCCGTAACGATTACCACCAACACCAGCAGTTGTGGTCTGTCTCCACAAATGAAACACTGGCTGAAGATGGGACATGTACGAGGAAGAGCTTGGGATGGTGGCACACCATCCTTGGAGAGGACGGTGGTGTATCCTGTCCTCTACATGGACGTCTACTGTGACAAATACAAGTTTGTTCTAATTTGCATCATTCTCTTGCACAAATGCTCGTCATCTCAGCAGACCAGTTTAACAGCTTCTGAAAAACATCAAACAGTCATTTCAGTCATTTCTTCTGCCTTCTAGAACTGAGTTACTTCCCCCTCCAGTCTCACTCGAATAGTGTCTTATACTGTTCCACACAGTGAACTGTAGAGTCACAGCAGTGTAAAATTAAAAGTGAAAATATTTCAACCAGGCACACTTGTCTGGAATTGTGGAGGTGAGTAGCAGCAGGCAGTCTTTGCCTTACAAAAAATGTAATTATTTATTCTGTTTATTTAACTATTTCTCTACCTGTTCATTCAACAATGAGTGTGTGTGAGACAGACAGAGAGAGAAAGAATGACGGTTACTTGTTTTATTCTGATTTGTGTTCCTTGTGTTAAAATGTTAAAATGTTTTTCTGATCAGACGAATCAAAGCATATGTAGGTAAAGTATTTTCCCTTCTTCTTTTATTGATTAACTTTATTAAATATATTCTTCCTGTTACATCTCATAGAGTTAGACACAAAACCCCTAAATACATTAGTCCAGTGTTCGCTCTGCCCAGCTCTCTCAGCGCAGCTCTTTAACAGCTTTGCTCAGCAGAAGAGATTTTTAATAAAAGAACATAACAGAAAATAACAGAACGTACCATACTGTCTGGTATCCTGGGATTGGTTGGCAGAGCACAGTGCTGCTTGTTCAGCTCCTCTGCACTCCACCTTCCTCAACACAATTCTGTAATCTGTCAATTAGGATGTCGTGGTCAACAGTATCAAATGCAGCACTTTGGTCTAACCAGTGCTAACTTTAACCAGTGCTGTATCAGTGCTATGGTGTGAGTGACTGAAAACTGTCAAATCTGCAGGTAGAATTTAGGTATTCATTTAGTTGATTATATACCAATTTCTCAAGAATTTTACTTAAAAAAGAAAGATATGAAGTTGACCTGAAGTTAGTTGGTACTGATGGATCCAATTTACTTTTCTTTAGTAGAGGCTTCACAATGGTGTTTTTCAGTGCAGTAAGGAAAGTACCAGTAAGCAGGGAATAGTTAACAATGTTTAGCTCCTCATCCTCAAGAAAAAAAACACTTTAAAAAGCTGGTGGGAATGGGATTAAGTGAACAAGTAGAAGATTTAAAATTCATTATTGCTTTTCTAAGCATTTCTTTGTCAACAGCAGGAAGTCAGTCACAACAATCTCAGACATAGGTAGAGTGTTTAAAGACAAAAGTTTAGGTACATTCAATGTTATTTGGTTGAGGTTCAACCTGATTTTTGTTATCTTGTCTCTGAAAAACACAACAAACTCTTCACACACTGATACAGAGGTAATAAAATTGGAATTTTTTAGGGCAGGATTTACTAAGATCTCAATTGTTGAGAAAAGCATTCTGGGGAGTTTTTCTTTAAATGTATTATGTCTCTCGGTTTCCATGGTGGGTCCACTTTAGCTTTAATTGTCTTAAGTTGAACTGGTGCTACAATGTTTATGGTAGTCTTCAGCTTCTTATTAAAACTGGTTACTAAATTATCACAAGAGGAAGGAAGAATCTGTGGGAGTAGGTTATTAAATGATTTATGAAAGTTTCAGTAATTTCAGAGTCTAGATGACGTCTCCTAACAACCACTCAGTAACAAAGCTAGGTGGTGATAGTAATGCAGAAAAGAAAATACAGTGTTTGTCTAAGATTGCCACATCTTTTACAGAGGATACATCAATCCTTAGATCATGAGTAATTATTAGGTTTAGAGTGTGACCTCGATTATGAGTGCGTTCATTAACATGTTAAATAAGGTCCATAGAAGATATATAAGATAAGATAAGATAAACCTTCATTGGTCCCACAAGTGGGAAATTTACATTGCTACGGAAGAAAATCGACAGTACAATGTTACAAAGTTACAAAGTTAGGAGCAGCAAAAACAATAGAATAAAAGTTATACAACACCATAATGTAAAAAGCACACTATATAAATAATACAATAATATAAATATAACCATTTGTGTGTGTATGTAAATATATATATGTGTGTGCATATAAACCTATATAAGTGCATATGTACATAGTGGATATATACATGTATGAACACTGTATATATATACACAAGCAGCAGGATTGACAAACAATAATAATGCACCAAGACAGATTGCGCAATGCTCACAGTAATCTTTTATCCCAAAAATTGCATGTGTTGTACCAGAAAACCACAAAAAAAACACACATTTAACAACCCAGCAGCGTTGGAGTCAGGCGCACCATCCACACGCAGGTTAAAATCATGCAAAACCAGTATGCTGTCACAGCTGGTACTAACTGTGAACAACATTTCAGTAGACTCATCTGAAAACATAGGACACTGTTTTGGGGGTCTATATATTGTATAGGTGGTTGTGATTTAAGTACGATAGCATGGTGCTCAAATAAACTAAAATCACCAATGGAAATATTTCTGCATTTTAAGGCTTCAGCAAATATAGAAGCAGTACCACCACCTCTTTTACCCATCCTTGTAGAATACGTAAAACTATAGCATGGAGGGGATGCCTCAATGAGAATAGCTGCACCATCACTACCAAGTTTCTGTTAAAAACATGCAGTCAAGTTTGTGTTCAGAAATGAGATCATTAACGATAAATGACTTATTGCTTAGCGATCTAACATTGAGAAGTGCCATATGATTTTTTTTTCATTACCATGTTTGCCCCTCTGTTATCCAGTCACTTACGATTAACAGTTTTCTCAAAATTGGTGACTTGGATGTAGGCCGTCCCGCCGATAAAAAGCCATTCTTTCCCAAAACAAATCCCAGTTATTGATATAATCCATGTCATTGTTTAGGCACCACTGCTTCAGCCAAGAGTGAAGTGCAAACAGTCTACTGAAACTTTCTCCTCCTCTTCTAAAAGTTGGCAGTGGGCCAGAAATAGCAATCCTTGCTGAAGATTTTTACTCACTGTGTTAATCAGAGTCTTGAAGTGATTCTTCAGGATTTCCAACTGCTTTGACAGCTTCAAGGTCCATTCTCCATGCTATTTTCAGTCGAGTCCACACGTCGCTGGAAACCTCTGTACACTTCTGGAAACCTCTGTAAATTTACTGAACAAAGCCACTCAGCCACACAAACACAACCTGCTGATAGGCTGATATCTCCACCAGGTGATATTCTTCTCATAATATCCTCATATACTCCTACATCCACAACAACAACAACAACAACAACAATAAAATGATGCAAAATATGTTCTGTATTGAAAACAAATAGCTGTAAGGTCAATAGGGTCATGACAGGCAGTAAAACAATAAAATAAGGAGTTGCTCTGAAGGGTCAAAAAAATTACCTCAAATATGTTTTGAGGTGGTTTAGACACACTGACCCAGAAACATAAATGATGTACTGCAGGGGAATCGCTAGAATCCTGAAACATTTGAGCTATAGTTTCAATTTGTTAATGTGGGTTGGTTTGTGGACGGCTCCAGGACCGGCTCCAGTACCCTGAAAAGCACTGTGTGATCTAAACTGTAATGACGGATTTCACTGCACTATAGCACAGTTAACGCAACTGTTTTACTCTCTGTTGTGCCATTCCTCATTTTCTGTAATGTTATTACAGATACATCCTTGATTTATTTATCTTTTTAATTAATATATTAATAATGTTTGCATATGTTTGTGTAAAAGCCATTAAAAAACAGTTCTCACTGCATCCGACAGTGTTGAGCAAAGAGAGAGCTTTTGGTGAGAGGACACCGGTGAGGAGGATGTCTGATCAAGTGGTCCCAGGTGAGCGCATGTCTAATCATTCAGTTAACTGACTCTGCTGGTAGAGGAACAGGAGGAGATGGAACAAGATGTTGCTGTAAATTACAGATGTAATTAAATTAATAAAATATCAACTACCTGAGCTTTGAGTGATCCAGGAACAAATTTGTTTTACAAATTCTACAGCAGATTTCAAGGCACTTTAGTAGATAAAAACAATCAAGATGGGAATAATTCAAAGGAGTTTCATGAAGCTGTATGAAGCTTCATTTGTTTTTTGCAATCACCACATCTTGAATAGGAACTGCACTTCTGATGCAAATTACCTCACTAAAAACCTGATTAGTGTTTAAATAGTTAAGAATTCAAGTTCAGATGTCACATGGGAGGGGGGGGCTACTGACTTAAGAGGATGCTGGTCAGAGAATGTTACCGGGCTGACTTAAGTTCTTAGTTCATTAAAGTTCTAAAGTTATTTCATAATGTGAAATCACCAGCTGCTTTTTACACTGTGTCAAAATTTTATGACGACTGTACCAACAGAAACAGTCCAAAAATACTTAGAATTTTGTGACATTACCTTTTAATTGAAGGATACTAATGTTTTTCATTCTCTGATTTTGTTCGTACAGTGTTGATATTGGTATATTTAGTGTAAAGTAAAGTGACCATTCTGTCATACGTGAACAGCACAAAATTCTTCCTCTGTATTTAACCCATTCACCAAGTGAGGCAGCGGGCAGCCAGGAACACAGCACACGGGGAGCAGCGTATGGAGACGGTACCTTGCTCAGGGGTACCTCAGAGGTGCCACTAGCAGTCTTAGGATTCGAACTCACGACTTTGTGATCACAGGGCAAACGTCCTAACCACTAGGCCACCAGCTGCCCTAACATAGAATAAAAATAATCTTAATCTGGTCTTGGTCTTTATTCTAACACTAAAAAATTTTCAACTACTGAGAACACTTCCATTATAACTAGCCTGTGTTTGAGCTTGTGTACAGATGGTGCAACAGTTTATGGCATGTAATTTCTGCTTCCAGGGAAACTGAAGTTCCTGCGCTATGTGTCTGGAAACACTCTGCGTTCAGATGAGGAGATTATAAAACAGCTTAAAAAACGAATGCGTGGGCTGATGGAGGAGTACGATGTGGAGGAGTGTGACGTTATTCTGGCTTTCTGTCCTGCTGTTTGCCACAGAACCAAAGTCCTGATGGATGAAGTTCAGGGTTTGTCAGGTATCCAGCAGCAGAGTGAAGCATTAATCTACTCAAAATATTCACAATAGGATATTCTTTTGACAAATGTTTTTGATAACGCTGCAAATGCATATCTTTTACTTTTTCACAGTCTCCAAGCCTGCTGTTCTAGTGGTGTTCCATCACACAATCAACCCTGAGATCATTGTACCAGACAGCAGCAGAAGTGTAACCAGAAAGAAAACACTCACTGTGGACTGTCTGTTCCACGAGGATAAAGGCCTACTGTACTGCCAGAAGAACTGGGATGTACTGAATGAAATTATAGAGTGGATAAAACCTCTGGTAGTAAGTGATTCAGCACAGCTTCTCCGCCATCATTTCAATATTCTTCCTTTTACCTTGCGAGTTAAATGCCCATCCACACTTTCAGGATGCTAAATAATGTTTTAGAGGAGCTCTTAAGTAGCACATCTGTCTAAGTGCTGCAGCCTGTGGTCCTCCCTCTCACCCCATCACTGAGTATAACTGTCCTCTCTCTCTCTGGCTGGATTGGGTGGTCCTCTCTCTCCCCCATCACTCAGTATAACTGTCCTCTCTCTCTCTGGGTGGGCAGGGTGGTCCTCCCTACCTTCAGTGCACATAAACACTAATGGTTTGATCTTCCTGTTCAGGTACAAAATCAGACAATGTCACAGAGAAGTAAGTCACACTCTACTTAATCACTGGAGAGTTTATCTTAAAACATTAAAACACATTATTAAAACTGATTCTCTAGCACCAAAAGTCAGATGGGTCTGTTGTTCATTTCCTCTATTAAACAGTTCTCAGGTGCCTTCGCCGCTGTCCAGCGTCTCCAAGATCAAGCTCCACAGATTGGTGAGTTCACAGTCACTGCGGTGTTTCTGGACACCTTGATGCTCAAAACTTGGTTTCATTGTGTTAACTCAGCATAAATTTGTTTCCACAGAGTTCCACAAGTTCACCTTCAATGTTACAAGAAGAAAAGGATAATGTTTTTAAAGAGAACAATAACTGTTTGGGAAGAAAAAGGATATACTGGGGTCGACCTTCAACCAAAACCAGAAACACCTGGAGTCTGATCTAATTAAACTTCTCACTGCAACAGAAGAGCAGCTCACGACCCCCCAGTTGTGCTGGTGGGTGTTGACACAGATCTGTAGCTAATCTGCATGTCCTGCAAAGCTAATTGTCATCACTAAAGTATGACAGAGACTTTTGTGGGATTTGCACATTGGTCACTGCGTGGTGTTACTAGTATTGCAAATCAGTTTAGAAATCTTTAAAATCTGCTCATAATGTTCTGCTGCCCAAGCAAAACTGTACCTCACCAGTAGCCGACCTGACCCAGTGCAGGTACATACCCACATCTGTAACACACTCACAGTGTTTATTATCGGTGTTTACATGTCCTATTTGTATTCTGTTTTAATTTTGGGGTTACTTCTGTAGCTTACTTTTCTTTTTATGCTTATTTTATCTCTGTAAAACACACTGAATCGCCTGTGTGTATGGTAATGTGTTATACAAATAAACTTGCCTTGCCATCTTATCAAAGACCTTGCAGAAGACCACACAAGCACAGACAAACAAACACACACATCCAGTACACCATGGTAGTTTCTCTTACGTGCAATATTACTTGAGTGCAATTTTCCTGATGCAACATGTGCAATTTTAGGGGTGGAATATTATTACTGGGCGAAATGTGCTATTTATAAATTTGCAATTTATAATGTGCAATTTTTCTGGTGCATTTCTACTGTTTTTGTCAATGCCTGTCACTCCTTTGTGTACCTCTATATGTGTATCCACAGTGTTCTTACATATATTTATATATCCACACTGTACATATAAACATATATTCCTTGTGTATATACATACGTATACTTATCTAAGTTTACGTATACATATATATTTTCCAATACATACATCCATATTTTATATTTCTAGATTGTATAGTGTACATTTTATACTTTATTGTTGGTATAGTCTTTATTCTATTCTATTGTTTTTTAATTTTCACTGCTCTTACCTTTGTACTGTCCACTTTCTGCCATGACAATGCAAATTTCCCACATGTGGGAATAATAAAGGTTTATCTTATCTTATCTTATCTTATCTTATCATATCAGTGATTACGCATCTGTAACTTAGTGTTTACACATCTGTAACACACTCACAGAGTTAATTATGAGTGTGTTAATAAACCCCCACCCAAAACAAACCCTTACCTGACCCATTATTTTGCCGGGCCTCATTGGGCTCAGATAGAATATCTCGAATGTCACTTTTAATTGATTGATTTTTTTGTGTTCCAACCATATTACAATATTACTCAAACCCATTACATCATCGCTGTACCAAAAAGATCTCCAGTTTACATGTTTTTCAAAAACCTTTTAATTTTAACTAACATTAAAGGATAAAAAGATTTTTTGCCTTCTCCTGTAAAGTCACTATTTTGGATAAACTTGTCTGGTTTATTTGGACACTGGCTAAAATACAGCTGCCGTCAAAACTGTAAACAAAGACTAAATCGACAATTAGAAAATGGGTTTGTCTAAATTACTCGTTTCTTCTTCAGAATGCTCGTCATCTCAGCAGACCAGTTTAACCGTTTCTGAACTCAACCTTCAACATCAAACTTCTCCCTCCAGTCTCACATGTAAAAGAACTGATAAACTGTCACACACTATCAGAATCGAAATCATTTTAAATCAGAACATTAGAAATTCTAAATCTCAGCTGATGAAAAGAGCTGAGATAAAAAGAGATGAACAAACAGCATTTGGTGAGTGAGTTCAATACAGTGAACTGCAGGGGCAGTAAAGAGTTACTGCAGTGTAAAATTAAAAGTGAAAATATTTCCACAAGACACATATGCAAGAACTGCAGCCAGAGGTGAGTAGCAGCAGGTAGTCTCTGCCTTACAGTAAACGTAATTATTTATTCTGCTAATTATTTATGTTTTTCATCAACAGTGCTGGTGTGTAAGTAAGCAAGTAAATGTAAGTAAATAACTCAGTGTCTTGTTTTATTCCGATTTCTGTAGGAAAATGGAAGAAATATTTACAAAAATATATTTTTCTGTAACAGTGCATTTGTTAAACTATATTTTTTGGAGCAACTGACCGCCCTGATTTATTATTACTATTAGCACTAAAATTTGCTTTTTGTATAAATGCTCTCATAACACTAGCTGATCTTTCATCAGATTAGATATAACTGAAAAAAGAGGGGCTTTCACTCTGAGGAAGATGTTCACTCTGAGGATTATGGGTGAGCGTGTTTGATAATTCTGTCAACATTTTGCAGGGATTTCCACTAGACATAGCTGAGGATCAGAACAGCAATGTGTCAGTGCGGCAGCTACATCGCAACTTCGGTTCATCATCAAGATGTCCAAATGTCCTAACTTTATTACTGTACATGAATACTACTTCTGAATACTTGCAATTTACTTGAGTATTATTGACATTTCATTTTGTACACTCTTACTCAACTATACGTCCTAGACAAATAAGATACTTCACTTACTGCAAAATACTTTAGCAACCACATAAGAAAATAATGACTGCCTAGTAGGGATGGGAATCGAAACCCGGTTCCGATTTAGAACCGGTTCTAATTTTGCGAAGCACCGGAATCATTCACCTCCTGTTATCGGTTTCTCTAACGATTCTTTCGGACTTTTCCTGCGTCACACGCGATGACGTCACACTCCGCAACTCGAATTATCATGGAGCGGAGAAAGCAGTCCAAGGCGTGCGTTACCATAGACATATATAGGTAGACGCCGCATTCACTGTGTTCCCCAGTTGAAACGATACGTCAGCGCGTCCGCCATTTTGCG
>JBBPCZ010152917.1:0-18511 GCA_037974445.1 Brycinus macrolepidotus | reverse complement strand
ATATGCAGCCATAACATTAAACATTGAAAATGTGTGTGTGTGTGTGTGTGTGTGTGTGTGTGTGACAGATTCAGATTTACAAAATGACAAATTATGTAATTAATTATGTAATTAAAAATCGTACTCTATAAAAATGACCAGTGAGTGCAAATGTTGACCTGTAGCATAATGTACCTGGGATCTTTAGAAAGTCCATATTTTTTAGTTAACTAAATAACTAAATAATAACTATTAATTGATTATCAATCTGATCTCTCTGTGGTTTAATGTGGAGATTTTGGCAAAATTCGCTGTAAAAAGCTAACGCGGAACCTAAAAGCTGATCTCGGTTTGAACACGGACTTATTAGAGCCGCGGTCGTTCAGAGAGTGGAGCGTGGCCCTGTGTTAACTGGAAAGCAGTTTGACAACAAAATCAGTTTTTCTCCTGTTTTACACACAGACTCTGAGTCTGAGCCCTCGGTGAAGCTGTGAAGGGCTTCAGGAGTTCACCATGGCCAGCGGGAGAGTTTGTCAGATGATTCAGCGCCGTGAGTTTGTTTTTGTTCTGGTAAACAGAAGCATCAGGCTGCTGACCTTGGCTTTACAGAATCAAACATCACATTTTATTCACCCAGCTCCTGTTCTTTAATAGTTATATTTGATTATTCATGGTTGATTAGTTTTAACTACATAACATTTGTTATGACTGAAGGCTCCTACATAAATACTTCATGACACAGGCACTGAATGAATGAATGAAGATTTTGCAAAGCAGTATTTACAGAATCAGGATCAGAAAACTTTATTGATCCCAGAGGAAACTACTTTTTTATGACTGCAAGTCACACAGAGACAAGAACAATATTAAATCTAAATAAATTCACTATAAATCTGTAGAAAAAACTTCAATATGAAATACACTGCTTTATACACAAATGCTGGGTATAAATACTATAGATAAGTAACTTACAGTTTAGTGAATTAATAATAACACAGATGGTGGTTAGGAGTACGTTATTGCACGTAGTAGAGATCAGTAGTGTATAAGGAATATTAACATAAGTAGTGATATTAACATGGTAAGATGGTAACATTAGATATTGCACATAATGAAATGATTCATCACTCATTTAGAAAACTTCACATGATACCATACATGGTAACACAACTGCACATAATGATGGTTTTAACACCCGATCAGGACATTGCACAGTATTGCACATGATAGACTATTTCACATCATAGCAAATAATGCACATAGTCACACACATAATGAGTTTTTTAAACCCAGTAAGATAATGATAGTTGTTTAAACATGATAAGGTGAGATAAGAAGTCTTATGAAGTATGAAGTAAATAGCATTGTATTGGCTTAAACACTCTTGGACTAAGTTGACAGACGTTTGTTCCATTTCTAACACTGTTATAAATTCATCACTGTAAAGTAATGGCACTTAAAAGCACCAGGAAAACTATATAAGTGTGTATCAGCACACAGTGTGAAATTGTTCTCTGCATTTAACCCATTCACCAAGTGAAGCAGTGGGCAGCCAGCAATGCATGATACACTTCAGTAAATGTAGTACACAGTTAGAAAAGGAATTCAGATAACAAAGTTATATTAATATGTAGCAAGTGTAGTGTGCTCAGATAGCAAAACAATAGTAATGCGAAAAGACACAAAAAGAGCTCTTGCTGAACAAGAACACTTGTAGTAATGTGTAGTGTAGTACAAATGTATGATGATTACAAAGCTGTAGTAATACCTTTACACCTTTAGATAAGAGAGATTCCGTAAAGTTTTCTCTGTTGATGCCCTGCAGGTCTTGCATCCAGCGTGGCGGCCAAGCAGCTCACGGCATCAGAGGTGCGCAGCTGGAGGAGCGCTCTGTTCTCCAAAGAACAGGAACGTCAGCGATCACTTTATCCACGTATAGAGAAGATAGAGGTGACCATACATGGGCCTGGGTTGCAGGGGACTCTTTTAGTTATGAACAAAGGCTTGTCCACCCCATACAGCTGCGCGAGACGTAAGGATACATTACTATACTTGGTACCCTTGTTTTCATGTTTTTGCTGCAGAATGCTTAGAATATTTAGTCAAATGATTGTAATAATGATTGATTTTCTTCACCTTAATGCTTAATGAATCAACTTATAAAATTGTAGAGACTGTTTGTTGTAAGCATGTTACATAGTCAGACATTTATATGTATTGCTTCTCTTCCGTGGCTGTCAGAGCATTGCCGACTTTGAGCTGTATATCATCTTCCGCTTGCCGTCTGTTCCATTTAGTGAGATGTGATGAATTTTACGCCCTGCTTCCTACTGAAGAGCCCACAATGGTGTAGTTTGCTCTTTAGAGTCAGCCTTTTTTCAGTTTTTATCTTTCTCAGTTTCGGTTTTAGTTTTTCTCTCTAATTTAGTCATGGCTTAAATTTCACCCACTAATTAGTAGGGATGGGCATTTCAACAAAAATACTTTTCGATAATGGGCAGGAACTATTAGACTTATCTTCAAAGATCATTCACTCACTTATTCACTCACACCCCCACCCCTACCACTCACTTGCTACCAGAAGATAGTATTCTTGTACCTAAAAGCTGTTTGCCAGCCACCATTAAGCAACACAAGAACAACTTACGAACGCATTGTCTCTGTCTATTTTTGTGTATGGGCTTGCATTGGCACAGTGTGAGGGTAGTTAAACTAACAAGTGGGGCTGGGGGTTTCAGGTGAGGTGGCGGGGTTGCGATGACTTACAACAGGAAAATATATTTCTTGCATAAGTTGCATGAATTATTCGATTTTTTTATATTTTAATGACAAATCGAACATCCGAAAATCATAACCTATCCCAGTGGTTCCCAAACTTTCTCTGCAGGGCCCCCCTTTTTTAGATAGGAACATTACTGAGCCCCCCCATTCAAACTACACAGGTTCAGATTCAAACTTTAATCCAAGTTTAATCCATTGGTGTGCCCCTCTGCAATACCTCTGCACCCCCCAGTTTGGGAACCACTGACTTATCCCTACTAGTTAGGTCCCCCCTACCACGCAATCTGTCAAGCTGGAAGGGTGAATGATGAAGTGCTTCCTGTGAGTCACCTGAAACACCACCGCATCCTTTTGAACTGTCACTAATGCAATGTCCGTGGACAGTTCAGCACGCTGGGAGGAGAACACTAGCGGCAAACTCTGTCCTAACAGCTAGAAGATTCCTGTTACTACTCACTTAGAGCAAAGACAATTATGCTTCCCAAAAAAATATTCTTGTTGAAAATTCTTGTTTTTGTGTAATCTTCCATCAAAATGTAGTGACTTTTGCCCACCCCAAATGCCTTTTTTTTTTTTTTTTTTTTTTGATCGCCATGCACCAGTGAGAGAGGAAAATAATATTAACCAGTGATATCATCTTTCACCTCCCACCCCCACCACCCCCACTTTTCCTTTGGAAGAAATATGTCATATGATTTCTAATTCACATTGGCTTTATGCAAAATGCGGTTCAAAGGAAAAACATAGTAATTTGCAGTTTTGGCCAAATTGAGTAATGGCTGTGTTGGAGGATCAGCTTTTTGTTGTACAAATGTTCGGCTATGCTCCGGTTTCACAGTGTTAAATATGTACTCTAGTTGTGTAAAATGGATTAATTAGCATAAATATATTTTTACATGTAAAATGTCCTGGAATACCCATTTTCACACAGCTTATCTAGAGAAGTTATAATCCCATCAGACAGACACAAAACACATACAGTAGTTCAAATTATGGGCAGAAGGGGGACCTGCTTTTTTCTGTATTGTTAACTCTTTGTGAGCATTACCAGCAGTTTGTAACATTGTAAGACCTGCAATCTTATTGTAAAAAATGGCAAACATTTTATAACACTTCACATTTACAAGCTATTAATTGATTATTTACTGATTAATTCTCATGAATAATCGACTTTTTAAAAAGTGTTCATGCAGCCATAGTCTAGTGCAGTGGTTCCAAACCGTGGCCCTGGAGCCCCCTTCATCACTGATCCAACTACTTGGCTAATTAACCCTTTCCTGGGTTGTTTCAGCTGAAAAAGGTTTTGCTGACCAGGGGGGAAGGGTGGATGAAACTAAACTAAACAAATGTTTTGACTATGGAGAGCTCTAGACTCAATAATAGTACAGGTGTTTGAGCACTTGTAGCCTCTCCCTGTACCTGTGCCTGCTTTTTGATATACTGGCTAAACTGGAGTTTGCTAATTTTTTTTCTCCTCTCTCTCTTTCTCTCTTTCTCTTTCTCTTTCTCTTTCTCTTTCTCTCTCTCTCTCTCTCTCTCTCTCTCTCTCTCTCTCTCTCTCTCTCTCTCTCTCTCAGATCTGACGGAGTGGCATGTGAGTAGTGCGGCTCTTGCCCTTGTGGATGGAGAGCCGTGGCACCTGCATCGCCCGCTCACACATTCCTGCTCCCTCACCCTGCTCACCTTTAAAGATGCGAGTCCTCAGCTTGTCAACCAGGTGATGATGAAATCGCTGTGAAATGGAATGTAGCTGTGTTTATTTGAAGCTAGGAATCAAAGGGATAGTGATGGGGTGTGATTTCAAGAGAATGTAGGCCATCATTTTGCACACAATGGGTACGTTCTAACAGTTTTATATATTTGTGTGTTTGCGCTCACATGCACATGTATGTGTGTGGGTGTTTGTTCTCAGGCTTATTGGCGCTCCTGCGCAGCCTTATTGGGCCAAGTCATTGACAGTGCCTTTAAAGAGGAGTACAGTGTGGAGCTGCTGCAGATTCCTGAAGTGCCAGGTAAAGAATTCATTCGAAAGCATCTGCATCGACAGCTGCAGCATCATTTCTATAATCGGTTAATTTATTGAGTTTAGTGACCAGCTGATACAACCGTGATGCATTTTGCTGTTTCCGCTCGCTTTACCTGTCTCAGTGCAACCATGATTCATATCGCCCCCTAAGCTTCCTGCAGTGTATTGCAATTTGTCAGAATTACTTTGTCAGCTAATCTTTGCAGGCCTATTACACTCATGCCACTGCATGCTGTTCCACACATACCATAAGGAATATGATGTTATAATTCTGTGTTGTGTACCCTCTTCCTCTTTATTAGAAACTCATACAGTGGACTTTCACTCACTCATAGTGGTTTGACGTGAAACTGCAGAGAAAGTTACGGACTTTTCTACTGACTCCTGATTTCTTTACAGTGGTGTCGTGAATAAAAATATTAATGTAGCTGTTGTGGTAAATCTGAAAAAAAACTATTTGGGTATTATATTTGCCTTATGATGCACTACATATCTTGCCTTAAAAAAACCCAGCCAAGAATGGCTGTGCAGCCAAAAAAACCATTGATGATGAACTAGTGGATGACAAACAGTATATCAGTGTGGTGGGTAAGGTAGGTTTGAAATGGTCAGTAGGCATTTTGTTAATTAGAGTTGTGTCTGTCTTTAGTGACAGCAGGTGCTTTCTGTTGTGATTTGGTTCTGGACCCTCAGTTGGATTCCTGGACCCCTTCAGAGGTCAGTCTGGTTGCCAGTTATAACTTATGATCATAATGTAAAGAAACAGCTTAAATGAAGATTGTAGATGGTAGTCTACTGCAGCAGAAGTGTTGTGTACAGTGATTATATTGTTGCAATGTATTTGTATTATTTGTATTTGTATTATTATTTGTATTGCTTGTTAATATTGATAATTATAATGAAGAATAGTATCTTCAGATTCACATGTGGGGATAGTAAAAAAGTTCTAAAATGCATTGTTGCCTGTTTGGGTTTTTGCCCTGTTTCTGATTGACCTATAGGAGAACCTACGTTCTTTAACTCGTGAAGCTCACCAGCTCATCCATAAAGACTTACCCTGGGAGCCTCTGGAGGTGGTGCCCCCTGTAGCCTTGGAGATCTTCTCTCACAGCAGGTAGATCTTTCCCTCTGACAGATGAGTTAATATATGTCAAAAAGTAACCAGACATGTACTAGTCCATCATTTCTACTGAAATCATTGGTGTCAGCCACTACACACCTACACACTCAAAAGCTTTTCTCTAGAAAATATTGCTACTATCATTTGATTACATTCAGCCAGAGGAGCATTTTTGAGGTTAGGCCTGATGTTGGATGATCAGTTCTGGCTCATAAATGCCTCAGCAGTAACTGAGGGTGCCTCTTCACTCCAAAGAATACAATTTCAGTGCTCTGCCCCTCAATACTGGGAACTTTATGCCCTATAGCTGACCTTTAGCACTGTGCTCGTAAAGTGTCTGTTTTAGTATTTTTCAGCAAAGATTACGTGGCATTTCGAAACTTTGCTATGTGTGGTGCAGGTCTGGGCGTGGGCAAGATTAGACATATTCTTTGTTTCTTTAAGATTGCTTTCAATTTTGCCAGTGTGACAGTTTTGCTTGACACACAATGTCACAGCAAACCTGTGTCATTTCCAGCTGTTTTGCGGAAGTGGTTCGGAATATAATACACATTTTTTTTACAATACAAATCCAGTACCTTTTTGCAGAGATAAATAAATTGTGCGGGATACTCCATATGGAGTGCATTACACAGCAGAATTCTTGGAATTTGGAAAACAAAGAAAATTGTTGCAGAAAAAGATTTTTTCTATATTCCAGTTTAAACAATTGGGGAAATTGCCTGTAAACAAGACCGTCATGAGTTTAAGCAAAAGTCATTTGACAGACTTTCGATGTTTTGATTGTTTGAGATTTTCCTATTTTGAGTAATAACTGAACTTCATTTGATCTGGAGGAGGTTAGTTGCACAGAATAAACTGTCTACCTAATAATGATCTGCCTTACTGAGAACTGAGTTTAATGTGCTAAAACAAGTACAATTTTTATAGTTATCCATTCATCTTAATTCTGGGACTGGATTATAATAAATTACTCAAATTAAAAATGATCAATTACAGCAAATGTTCTTGATTCGGCAGAAGGGGGCATGATTAGAGGTCAGATCGCTTTTGTGTACATTACTTAAAGAAAGGAAACCCACAACAGCGGGATCTTGCTACTGCACGTATGTTTGTAGTCAAAGATTTTATATGAAGTAAAAAGTATTTCCTGTGGTAAGTTGTGGCTGAGATACATCGTGGAAAAACATCCTGACTCAAATTTCTTTATAGTGCTTCCTCCAATTCAAGCCAATTAAATTATTGTCCAGAATGGCCATTGAGCCGTTAAAGGTACTTTAGTAATAAATTTGAAAAAAAAATCTATTTTTTTCTATGGGTATTATTAAATGACTCAGATGTCTGGTTCCTATCTCCACAATTCTAATATGCAGGAATTTTGATTTTTAAATTTTTTTTCTGTAACAACTAACTATATAAAGATCTTTTTATAATTCATTAAACAAATGCATGAAAGTGTGAGTAATTCTCTCTTTTCTAAATCTTATTTGCCTTAGTAACATCCCTTTTGCCCCCTTACAGATGTAAACAGGAAGAGGTGAAGGAAAAGGCCTCTCAGAGCCCCAAAGGCACAGTGTCACTATACAGGTCAGCACACACATCAGTTCATCGGCAGATCCCCCCATAACTCTGTTACACTCCAAAGACACGGCTCACGCTAAACCGATCTCACCCGTCCCACTCTGTTGTGTGGCAGGTGTGGGGATCACGTGGTGCTGTCTGGAGGCCCCCTGGTGGCCAGAACAGGCCTGTGCTCTCAATACGAGGTGACATCGCTGCACTCAGTGGGAGAAGGACAGTGGGGTTTACATCGCAGGGCCCAGGGACTGTCACTGCCAGAGAACCTAACGGTACAGTGCTAATGACTGAGAGAGGGTTTAAAAATGCTTTGCCGTACCATTACTGTCGGAACAAAACGCCATACCTCCAAAATGGTAACTTAATAAGGAAAACATGTTTTTAACTTGTACATGAATGTAGTGAGATTTTATTTGAAATTTTCACGTTATATTGGTTTTCAGTGCATTCAGTGAAAACTGTGAATGCTAAGAGGTACCCATGATATGTGCTTATTTGCTTTGTGTCAGGATGATGCCTATTGGTGATGACGGTTCGACCCATGGATTGGGCGATTTGGGTCAGCTTATTAGATTAAATTTGTAAATGTAGGTGATACGGGTTAAAAAATTTCTCACTGATTAACAAACCGTTGATTAACAAATATTTTTGCCGGTCGGGCAGGGCGGGTTGGGCAAGTGCAGGTCATACATAAAGCTGACCTGATCATCACTCTGGGCATTAGCAGAACTTTAGTTACATTCGTTTTCTTTTTTCCTCAGGCTCACCATACAGTGTGGAGGAAGCTGAGGAAGAGAGCAGAGAAACTGGTAAGACATTAGACTTGTTTATAAGTTAACTTGACTAATCTGATTTGAAGTGGCATCGCGTTCTCATTCTTACTGGCTGTTTAATGCATTACAGGTTGAGGTACGCTCTACCGCAGCCGGTGAAACACAGACCACACCCCCCACTCCTGAAGCCACTCCCACCTCTTCTCAACTGTGACCTGTAGCCCCACCCATACATTGAGCCATAATAGTTTATTTGTGTATTATATTGATCAATAAACTACATGCAACCTGTAAAAACTGGCATTATTGTGTTCTGCGCTGCAGTATCGTCACTGTGGCAAGAAAACGTATATTCACTAATGTAATGAGATTTTATTCAAAGTAATTTTGGACTGTACTGAAGTTCCCTCGTCGTTCTGTAGTCATCGTCATGCTCATATTAGGAACTACAGGTCTAAGCTTGTTTTCTTTATGCTAAAAATTACCGCAGGTTTACTATTTTAGAATTTTTTCATTTTTCCCCCCGTTCAGAAAGCTAGCTTAGACCTGGAGTTTCTATTCGAGATATGACACTGATTACAGAATGACACACGATTTCAGTGTTCAGTTTCTATTGGTTCGTTCATCTAGAAATGTTCACACAATGTAAAGGATAGCTTCTGTATCAAATAAACAAAAAGAGGCTTTTATAAGACAGCAGCAGTTGAAATGAGCAGCTATTTTTGCAGCCTTGGGCAAAAGTTTAGTCGTTACATTTTTTTCTTCAACGTATTTAATGGCTTAACACACACAAACATACATACATACATATATATATATATATATATATATATACATACACACGTTTTGCTGTTAGACATTATATAAATATACATACACAACTGTATCAGTGATATTTGTAATTATTGTAATATTACTGGGGTTATTTTAAGGGCGAAGCGTCTCAAAATCTGATCTTTCACTGTATGGTGGGCAACATTTTAATATGTTCTCATGACAGTGCGGCTGCTGGTGCTGTCAACATGAGACCAAACCACTGTTTTGTGCTAAACTAGTGTATTGGATTGCAGAGCTAATTTGTTGAAAGTGGCCAGAGATCACATGACATGCTGCCCCTCTACATCTGTTTGGAGTTAAAGCTTTAATGGAATGTGTGGATGGGTGTGTGTGTGTGTTGTGTGTAGGAGCGGCAGCATCGGTGGGGTGTGTTCGTGTACTGCATGTCTGGCCTTGCCTGGTCAGCTGGAGCTATGTGTGAGAAAGCAAGAGAGAGAGTTTGTGTGTGTGTGTGTGTGTGTGTGTGTGTGTGTGTAAGTCAAGTAAGCGGTCAGCACTTTGGTTGGCCTGAGACAAAGGCAGCGTTGTTTGTGACCGCCAGGGTCGCAGCAACTGTGCTGTCTGTCACATGGAGGACAGGTGCAGGGAGCGCTGGGTGAGGATTTAAATGCCACCGCAGATGACAAGCTGTGACTCCGCGATTACTTAATACACTTTAAAACCTTTAGCAGCTGTGGTGTGTTTGAAAAAAGTGTGATTCTTTTACTTAAAGACTTACTGGTTGTAGTGTAAGGCGGCGTTCACCAGACATTTTGGCATCTGTCGAAAATGCATTAATGTGAATTGCTGGTGTGTTTGTGAGTGGAGATGAAAGAACAGGAAACTCGTGCAAACTTCAAATCAATAATTGCCAGTTGCAGTTTGTTTTCATCAAACAGAAGCAAAAAAAAGAGTTATGTTCTTTCCTGTACCGTAAAATTTTGACTCTACTGCTCTGGAAAAATCAACAATCAGTTTCTCTCTAATTGGTTTTAACAGTTAACTTGACTGACCGGAGCCTCGCCAACACCATCTCCTAGTGGCTGATGCATGTCACACATTTCTCTCAAATTAAATTGGCCAGAGATGCATTTTTGACAGATTAAAAAAAATCCTTGTGAATGCAGCCTAAGCTCTTCATAGAGTGACATCCTCCCTTTACTCTGTCATTCCAACTTATGAAAAGCCTAGTCTCTTAGGCCTAGAGGTGGTTTCGTAATGAGGATACACATCTGAGGACGACTTCGACAGCGTTCATTTTGGAATAATAGTTCCCAGCTAATGCTGAATTATATTTTTGTCTTGAACTGGCCATCCCTATACAGTTTACAGTACTGGTGCAGTATACAATACACAGTATGATGAAAGACAGTCAGTAATTATGTTTTTCCACAGGTTACAGGTAGTTCAGGTTCTCTGGGGGCTGGCAGGCCTTGGGACCTACAAGGTTACATGTGGGCTTTCCTGAATGCCAAAATGATTTCAGGTTTATCTAACCAGATGTACACATTTTACACAATGTTAGAAAATCTTGCCAATTATCTTTATATTGTGAATGTTCTAGAAAGACAGTCCCGGAATAAAGGGCAGCTCTTCCCATTTGCCGTCCTTCATCAAATGGCATATACCTTTACGGATGCACTGGCTGTGACTGGAGCTATGAGGCTAACACTGCTAACAAACACTGGGACTAAACTAGGCAGCTTGTGGCCTAGTGGTTAGGGAGTTGCCCCTGCATTCAGAAGGTCATGGGTTTGAATCCCAGGACTGCCAGAGGCACCACTGAGGTTCCCTTGAGCAAGATACCATCCCGACACTCCGCTCCCTGGGTGCTGTGTTCCTGGCTGCCCACTGCTTCACTTGGTGAATGGGTTAAATGCAGAGAAAGACGTTCACGCTGTGGTGTGTTCGTGTATGACAAAAATGGACACTTACCCATTTTTGAAAAAAAAAATCACCGAAACTTCTCTTTACGTGCTCAAAACCCATCCAGCTCCTCATTTTGGTGGTGCTGACTTTAGGACACAGTATGACTTACTGTGAGCTATGAAAACATAAAACTTCACCACTACAGCCAGCCATTTCAAACAACACCAGGGCTGGTATTCACAAAGTGCAGGTTGTAAAGGTTGAGAGTGGTTTCTGGAGACTTATTTTTGTGACCATTGAGTTCTAGTGTTTGTTAGCAATGTTGGTGTCCCAGCTGCAAGTCTAAACTAAAATAACAAAGCTGAACACCAGACATGCCTTCACTGATCACCTACATCTGATGTAAGTTGAAAAGCATGTAAATTAGATTTTTCCACTAAGTTCAACGCATTTTGCTTTGTCATCTTTGTTAAATGATATCTGGAGACACAAATATACAGGGCTACACTGTGTTCTACCTCCCAGTGAGTGTGAAGAAACATGCTGCGAAAGAGAACGTTTCTGAAATCTGGAAGCAGAAATTAGGGAGGAAGAAATCGCATGTTTGGTGACAACCCCTCCCCCCCTCCTCCGTCACCAGAACTCATTTTGTTGACCTGTGTAACGCAGGCCTGCTCTTGTGGTCCGGTTCTAGAGCCCAGCTGCTGTCTGTGTGTAAAGAGACCTACCCTTACGCTCCTGAGGACAAATGGACCGCCTGCTGCTGCTTCTTATCGGGCCAGTGGAGATGTTTGAGACGGTGCCATCATGGACCACCAGTGTTTATCAAGCTCCCTGCCAAAAATGATCTCAGTAGGGCCAGCAGTGCTCTGCGATCCATCTGTAGCAGTTATGCAGGGCATCCACTGATCTGGAGCAGAGCTCGAGTGCTTCCTTCAAAGGCAGCTCAGCTTAGTTTATCATGTAAATAGCTTCACATGTATACATATATATTTTCACTTTTAATGATGTGAGGACATCTGATTGAAACAGTTGCTCTCAGTTTGGAGGAACTCACTATTAAGATATGTAGACCTTGTTCATCAATGTTTCTTCTGAAATCAAGAGCAACAACAGAAGAGTTTGTCCCTCTTTGCTGTAGTAACAGCCCCTATTCTGGGAAGGTATTTGGATCAATTTTGTGAGGATCTGACTGCATTCAGGCAAGAGCATTAGTGAGGCCAGATCACAAACGCCACACCAACTCATCCCAAATGTATTGGATGGAGCTCCATCACTATAGAGAACACAGTTCCACTGCTCCACAACCCAATGCTTGGTAGTTTTATTTCCCTCCGGCTGACACTTGCCATTGGGCATGTTGACTCTTGGTTTGGACATTTGTTCATCTCACTAATGCTAATGTGGCAATAAATAGACGTTAGCAGTATCATTTCATCAGCAAAATAATAAATTGGGATTGAAGTAACATTTTCTGTCTCATTTTAACCATTCTTTTATAATCATTTTGCTTAGATCTGAGATCTAGTTCACTTACAGATCTGGGAGTCAGATATAGCTTAGATATTGTTGCTTGATGAAGCAGACAAAAGCTTAGTGGAGGCCTAATGTGGGCTGTTGTGCACAAGTAGTGCTTTTGATCTTGTATGCATAGATCAGATGCCATGAGTAGATCTAACACGCGCACACACACGTGTCACAGGTGGATTATCTTGGGAATAGCGTCGATTTCAAGCCGTTCTCAAATCAACTGCAATCAAGACTTTCCCAGGAGTCTCATGCCGTTTGATCTGCTTCACAGTCGCTCAAGTTCCCATTAAAATTTAATATGTTTACGCACGCCAGTCGTCTGTCTCTTCAACGCATTTGCCTTATTATTCTTTCAGCCCACAAGTAAGACACCTGAAGTGTCTGAAGTACTTGTTCATTATTTTTCCCACTGGGTTTCTGACAAACCACGCCTCCTGTGACACGGTTGGCTGTTATTCTTGGAGTTTATGCATAAATCATTGATTGAGATTTGATGTTTTGATGTAAGATTGTGTATTGTGTGGTGTCTACAGCACAACACAAACATAGCCATTTTATTTACTGTCATTCGATAAATGCCCAGGTGATTAATATCACCTTCATTAGATCAATAAAAATGTGCTTTTCACAAAGGTCTGTTGACCTTTTCAACCCTCCTAACATCTTTATATTTTGCCTCACAATGCCCTGCAATAATATACACTATATAGACAAAAGTCTGGGCTAGGCCCCTTACTTCCAGTGAAAGACAACGCCATGCTCTCGACTTTGTGGACCCAGTTTGGGGAAGAACCTTTTCTATTCCAGCATGACTGTGCCCCAGTTCACAAAGCAAGCTCCATAAAAACATGGCTGGATGAGTTCAGTGTGGAAGAACTTGACTGGCCCACACAAAGCCCTGACCTCAAACCCATCCAACACCTTTGGGATGAATGGAGATTGCGAGTCAGGCCTTCTCATCCAACATCAGTGCCTGACCTCATAAATGCTCTTCAGAATGAATAAACGCGCACAAATTCCCACAGAAACTCTCAAAAAGAAGAGTGGAAGCTGTTCGAGCTGCAAAGAGTGAAGTCGATGTATTTGAATACAACGTCATTAAAGTCCCTATTGGTGTAATGGTCAGGCGTCCCAACCCTTTTGTCCATTGTCATGGAAAACTGAAGCAAAAAGTCTAAGTCTGAAACTCTTTCTAAGTCAAAAAATCAAACGGAGTCAGAAAGATGCGGCGTCGCTGCTTTATTCAAGGTCTTACAGCTGTGGCCCGTGGGAGCTGCGTCCAGAGCTCGCTGTCCAGCTGGGCTTGTACACAGATCTTATAGGCCCCAAAAATCCAACACCCACTTTTTAATTCAGCCCCCTGATCGATTTGACACCAATAAAGTTTGATCACCTTATGTTCTTAACTCCATCTTCTACGGTGCATAGGCAGCTCATGTCCAGTTCAGTTCAACGGGTTCATTTTGGGACTTATTATTGCAAAAACTTTTAATCTTTCAAGGACATGCAGTGTCTGCGAACTCTTGGTGGACGCCAATTAAATCTTCAGGACACACACTTATTTGTGAACTGGACGCCACTGAGATGCTGGTGTTGTAGCGTATCTGGATTTTCCCAAGGCCAATTGGGCCGTATAGGTCTGAGTTCTCACGAACACATACAATGGTCCATTTTCGCATATCTTTGCTTGAGTGCAGGTGTTCAATCTGAGACTGGGGGCCTTTGTGAGAGCGTATTCTTACAGAGGGCTGAGGGAGATTTGGGCCTTGTGTAGTGTGTTTAATTCCCCATTATATGACCATTTACTTTCTTTAAAACCATGTATTTCTACATTGTCAATCACCGTCAATCCTTATATGCCCCTTCAGCATATAGTGTACCTCTTCACTACGAATGTAAGGCTCTAGGACTTTTATATTAAAGGAAGCTCTGGAACAGTGTCTCAGCCATCAGTACGTCTGTTTCTTCATAAATATGGCCTGAGGGAATGTGTGGATATGGAGTGACGCCATGATATGAAAAAAAAAGACTGAAAAACTCTAGAGGGCAAACGAGCCCTTGTTGAATGGGTGTAAACAGGGCTGAATGGCTAAAAATGTTAATAAAAATATTTTTCTAGTGTTTCACGAAGGAATTTAAACCTACTAGCATGTTTAAGTTTTCTACCGTAAACAGGTTCTGGGCAGTGGGAGCTTGCATTCTATCTGCTGCGAGCTGATTGGTTGGTGAGCTGAGCAGCTCGTTGGCTGTTTGTGCTCAATAACGTCATGAATGTACACAAGTCACTGTGAGAAAGTCCTGTAATGACTCACACTGTAATGTATATTACCTCTGAGCCCTGAAACTGCAGCTGGACAGTCATGTAAAATACGAATAAAACCAATAAAGCATTTGCAACGTACAATTTTCGCACGTGTGCGTAAGTGAAAAAGCTCCATTTGAACCCATTTATTCTGGACAAGTTTTCTGTATATATTATCAGTCTCTCTGAAAAACAAAACAGTGAGAAAATGTATTTGTTCACTCTAAACTGACAGTGAACAGATGGCAAACTATTGACAAGTCAGTGTCAAGGGCATTCGTATGTAAAATAGAGTGAATACAAATACAGGTACAAAGTAATAATAATATTAATACTAATACTACTAATACTACTAAAAATATTGAGATAAAATATAGCAGAGAGTAGGTAGAAGTAGGTAGTAAAGTGTCAGCAGTCTCAATAATAATAATTCTACTGAAGTAATAGTAATATCAGTGATAACATCACTGATAATCGAGAAAGTATTAATAATAATAATAATAATAATAATAATAATAATAATAGCAATAGTGATAATAAGTGTAATAATAATAATAAGTAATAAACTAATACGATCAACAACAACAACAACAACAACAACAATAATAATAATAATTATTATTATTATTATTATGCAAATGTAGTAGCATAAGAATGAAATGGAATACAGAGATTTTATTTATTTATTTATTTATTTATTTATTTATTTGAATAATAAGCTCAAACTAACGGACTGTCAGCAGGCTGTGCGGGTTTTACTACTGAACACAACCAACCAATCAGCGCGCGTTGGAGATTAGGAACCAGTCAATCAGAGCAGGGAGGGGGAGGGGCTTGTCAGAAAGCAGGCGGGAAAAAAATCAACAGCGCGAGGAGCGAGAGAGAGGAGGTCCGGGAGAGGAGAGTAGCAGAGTCTGAGTCAGGAAAGAGGAGGAGCAGGTCTGAACCTATCTGTAACGCCGGACACACACACACACACACGCAGATAAAGTTCTCCGGAGGTATTTGGGAGTGTGTGAACTGAAGAGTGGAAATGTCCGTTATGCTGCTGGCCGTGGTCTCCGCTCTGCTGCTGCACAGTGAGTACTCCAGCCTGCTCATCTTCTTAAAGTCTTACTGCATCATCTCCTGCAGAATGGGATTAGGCTACTCTTAGTAAGTGGTTCATTGTGTGTGTGTGTGTTTGTGTGTGTCTGTGTCTGTGTTTGTCTGTGTCTTTGTGTGTGCGTGTGTGTCTGTGTGTGTCTGTGAGTGTATATGTGTGTGTGTGTGTGTATATATATGTGTGTGTGAGAGAGAGAGAGAGAGACAGAAAGTGAAGAAGTGTGTTTAAGTAAAAAAAATTAAGCAGATATTTTACTAGTGCATTTTTGAGCCAGAAATGCATTTTAACCAGATTTTAAATGCACACTAAACGTCCCCTCCCTCCTCTTTAAAAAAAAAAAACAATAAATATTGATTTCAGTTCTCCCATTTCCTAAAAGCAAAAGTTTAGGCCTTTATTAATCTGGGCCAAATCGTTTTATGGCCAAAGAATTGACCGCACACATAACAGATGAGGGATCTTGGGATTTAGATTAACTCTGCTTTTGTTCATCTGGGACATCAGGAAACAGAGAGAGAGGAGAGAGAGAGAAAGAAAAGAGAGAGAGAGAGAGAGAGATGGAGGGACCAGCCTAGAGCCTAGGAAAGCAAAAACGGCACTTTACAGCCTGAGACCCCTCGACCTCAGCGACACCATCCTGACTGACAATAAGTGGTTCTTACAGGACGAGTCCGGGAGAAGAAACAGAAAGATCAGCCAGGAAATGAAATGAAAAAATGAAAGGCCACAGCAGCACTCCGTCTGGGGGCAGGATGATGTGGCTCGGTTCTTGGTGGTCGGTAATAAAATCAGAACCAATACTGTCAGTCAGAGCTTCCTTTTTAAACGTATTTACATTCGTTTTTCATTACATAGATTGTTTAAATGATTAAAAATGCTTTATATTATACTTTTAATTTAAACGCTTTTGCTGGGTAGGTTAATTTTATTTGGATTATTTTATTTTTTAACTTTATTTACCTGTTAGTTTGTTTATTGTAGACTGCTACGAACTGTATTATTTAAGATTTTTACATTTGAATTTAATTTTATTATTCATTCCAAGTGAATGAGTGTGTGTACAGCACACCTGCTGAGCGGTGCGAGCGGCGTGTTCAGGACTGTTTAAAGAGTTCATTTGATCTGTGTGTTGGTGAGGCCTGTTTGAGGCTGTGTGTAGATGGTCTGTGTGGGAGCGCTGTGGGTTTGTTGTGTTTATTGTGTGTTTCTTCCTTGCGTGGCTGTGAGTGTTTTGTTTTTGATGCTACTTTTCTGATGGTCTTAGCCTTTGACAGAGAGACACAGTGGGGGGGGGGGGGGGTTACCACTGGAAGGGTTTTTGTGTGTGTGTGTGTGAGAGAGAGAGAGGTTGAAGGTGGGGCTCTCTGTACCAGAGCCACCCGGCTGAGCCAGCTGTTCCCTCTGACCAGTGCAGAATTACACTCGTACAGAGAAGCTTTGTTTTCTCTCTCTCTCTCCTTCTCACACACACGCACACCACTCACAAATGCCACACATGTCAACATTGCTGTTTGACCAGGTTTTACTTCCCCTTGCCAAGCGTCTTATGTGTGAACGTTTTTAACGTGCCGTGAAAGTGTTCTCTCAGCTGACCGGCGAAAACCGTGAAACAGATCCTACTTCAAAATGTAAAAGTGCTAAAAATGCAGCAGCAGCTTTAAAAAAAAGCCAAAAAAACACAGTATACTTCCTCACGCCTCAAGAAACCTAGCAGCATGTACACGCACCAGAAGTATGTTCCTTGTAGGGCTGAGAGATTAATCGTTTTTATATCAAAATCACACTTTGAAAAACTGTATTAGTGATACAGGAAAGAGCGAAATATAAGAGGGAAATATAACCCACCAGGACAGAGCTTGTGAAAAGTTTGTAGATGAGTCAGACCAGTGCTTTCGGTCCTAGTTCCTTGCAATATTATGTAAGACCACTTCCAGGATCCAATTCAGAATGAATAAACCTGCCTCAGATTTGATTAACACTACAGATTAAAGAAATGAATTTCTGCTGCAAGACAATATTAATTGGTAACTAATCCTACATGCTGTTCCTCATTTTACTCGTTTATTCTTCACAACTATATCTTATATTTTACTGAAAATGAGCCCCCATATACATGGATGTATAAATATGTCATATCAAAACCTAATTTCATTTCCTACTCATGTAAAAAAACAAAAACAAACAGCTACCCTTCATGTGAACGTTTCATGACAGAAGAGATATAATTCGTGATAGAAATGCCAGTCACCAGAACTGGTCCAAAATCACTTGGAATGAAATCCGGTTACATTAAAGTTAAAGGCTCCTGTGTAGTTACTCCTATATGAGGCTTTGAGACCATATAAATATAAATAAATGCTAGAATATTGGAGGTGCTAGAAAAAATGGTGAAACCTTCAGAATTCTCATGTTTTCTTCATAAATCTGACTGATGTGTGATCAGATCTTCAGCTAAAACACAACAATTCATAGGTTTAGATATACGGTTGATATAAAAAGTGTACACACCCCTGTTAAAATGCCAGGTTTTTGTGCTGTAAAAAACTGAGACCACAAAAAAATAATTTCAAAACTTTTCCCACCTTTAATGTGACCTATAACCTGTACAATTCAATTGAAAAACAAACAAATT
>JBBPCZ010152909.1:0-18512 GCA_037974445.1 Brycinus macrolepidotus | reverse complement strand
TTTATGGTGTAAGAGCGTGCATGTATTATAGGTATATATATATATAGATATATATATATATATATATATATATATGTAGTTATTATACAATTTCCATTTCCACCACAGGGGGGAGGCAAAGCAACAGGGTCTTTTTACACAGAGGCCTGAGTTCTGACATAAAAAATGAAAAGAAAATTGGAAACTATTAGTAAAGGATAAGAGCACTGAGCTGAATTAGCACCTGGTGGTTGTATAGGAGCTAATTTGCATATTTGTATTAGTAATTGGATTTCAGTCTGACTTACTGGAGACACATTTTAGTACCAAAGGTATGCGTGTGTTCGCATATATATATATATAAATATAAATATGTGTTTGTGTGCGCGTGTGCGTACATATATATCAAAAAATTAAGCAAAATTACCCACCAGTTTGGTGAGAAAATTTCACTTCTTAAGCTTTCTTACAGCAAGAAAAAGATTTGTATTTATCTTACATAGTCAAATCCGTTGTTCTGTTATGTCTTTTGTAGATGTTCTGGCTTGTTAAGATTTTTTTGCAGTGTCTATATATATATACACACATACACACACGCACACACATACACACACACACACTGTAAGGTCAGGACTTATAACTGCAACTGTCTCACAAATGTTTAATCTCACCCATCAATGTCTCACACGTCTTTAATTTACTTTGATTTGCCCGAAAGTGCACCCATATTCCCATTCCTCTCTGAAATATCATTCCAGAATTTACTGACTGTGCAAAATGACCTTAAATCTTCATCTTTAATAATTGCCACTGGCTCATAATTGCGATTAAGTATTACGTATAATTGAGACAGGCCTGCTGAAAATGAGCCCATTCTCTTTAGCTCTGACACAAATAAGATATTTCATTATGTGCAATATCCTATTATAATAATGTGCAACAGTCTTACCATGTGAATATCACTACTTATGTCAATATTACTGATCTACTACTGATCTCTATTACAGCAGTAACATACTCCTAACCACCATCTGTGTTATTAGTAATTCACATAACTGTAAGTTATTTATCTATAGTATTTATACCCAGCATTTGTGTATACAGCACAGTGTATGTCATACTGAGTATTTCTGCATTTATTGGATTTATTTAGACTTTATATTTTATATTGTTCTTGTCTTTGTATCTCTGTGCAGTCGTGACATAAGCAATTTCCTCCGGGATCAATAAAGTTTTCTGATCCTGATTCTGAATCAGCTGATCCAATAAATGTAAATGTGATATTTCAACTATCGCTTTCAGGATGAAGTGTTTTTTCAGACACACTTGCTGCTGTGCAGTGTGTGAGCAGATGAAGTGGGTTATCCATGGAAACAGGCTGTGTGTGTGTGTGTGTGTGTGTGTGTGTGTGTGTATGTGTGTGTGTGTGTGTGTGTGTGTGTGTGACGCAAACGCCATTGAAAAGCTGCAGTTTAGACAGAACGTCCTGAGAGCTGCATCGTTCACCTGGTGTGTGTCCAGATACAGCAAAAACTGAACCATTCATCCTTTCAAAGCTGTTCCCACATCAGGCCTTCACACCCCATCAATCAAAAAAGCCTCCAGAGAAGTTAATGAAGGCTCAGCGAAAATGAAAATGATCTAAAAAAACATCACCTGCTCTTACTCATCTACAGTCATTTATGCATGCAATTTAAATATGATATCACAATTAATCACATAATTACATAACAAATGTACATTCAGGTTACATTCAGTGTGTCTGCATTTCTGACTGGTTGTTTAAAGACCAGTGCTGTCTTGAGTCATTTCAGTTTAAAAAAAGCACCAAACAAGAAAAAAAACAAAAATGTTATTGTCAATAGAGCCCTGTGATGGACTGTCCAGGGTACTTCTCTGCCTTTTGCCCTACAGCCACTGGGATAAGCTGCAGCAACCCCCCCACCCCACTGGATAAGCGGCTCAGAAAGTAAATGACTGAATAAATTGCCAATACAGTATATTGGCCAGTGAACTGCAGGTCACTAATATCTGAATGAGAATCAGAATTAGGAAACTTTATTGATCCCAGAGGAAATTGCTTACGCTACTACTGCACAGTCACACAGAGACACAAAGACAAGAACAATACAAAACATAGTCAAAATAATGCTCCACAGAAAATACTCTGAAAACAAAATGCTGTGGTCAGTGAAAGAGGTGTATATAAATACTCCAGTTATTACTATAGATATTCTATACAGACAATAATATTGGCTATTGTTACGACCTGCCATATATGTCATGAATAGCAGTTACAAACCAACTTAAAATACTGTTAGTTATGAAAAGCAAATATTACGAGTGTAACGATTTTCTAAAGTCATTATTTGACTTTATATACAATACAGTCATGTTTCGATTTAACCTGACCAGTTTCAGAGGAATGATTTTTGTTTGTTAGTCACACGGTGGCAGAAAATAGTATTTTTGCACCAACAAGATGATTCAAAGAAGAATATAAAGAAATGAACCTCGAGACTTTTGCACAGTATTGTATATTTAGTGTTTAAACCTACAAATTTAAGTTAATCGAAGTAACAGTAGTGAATGTTGTGTGCGCCCTCTGCGGTGAGCTGGCGCCCTGCCCAGGGTGAGTCCCTGCCTCACGCCCACTGGCCCCGGGACAGGCTCCGGGTACCCACGACCCTAGTGAAGATTAAGCAGTTACAGTGAGTGAGTGAGTGAGTGAGTGTGACTGAACTAACACTAAGCTAGGAGAATTGAATCTGTCTTATATTCTGGGTTTTTTTTTTATGCTAACAACACAGGACTGCACACATGACGATTACATTCCATCAAACTCAAATCAGGATAAAAGATCAGTTTTAAGTAACTGATCATTTTACACCATGATATCCCGATTTCACTGAGCACTGAGGCAAAATATACAATTTCATAATCAGCCTAGTGGAGCTTGAACCACCATCTGGAACCACTGCTTTCAATTACATGCCCATTTTTTGTCTTTTTCCCAGCTATCAAATCAAGAGACACAAGTGTCGAAACATATCCAAACGCTACAGATGGCGTGGTGTGTGAAGAGAGGCATGTAATGGGTCTCAGGAAACTAATTTATTATGACTGAAACTGCTTATTCAAATGTTCTCGTACTAAAGTTTGAACGACTTCAGCACTTTATGGTGATGGTTAAGGCTCTGAGCTCATTTAAAGGTCCTGATTAGAGCCCTCCAGGTCACGTTTCAGCCCTGCAGCTGCTCTCAGGCCCCGGTCTGAGGCCGACTGCAGCCCTGCTGGAGAAGCTGATGCATTCCTACCTGCGCATTGCAGGTCTGAGCCCAAAGGCAACAAAATGAATTCTAAATCAAGCTCTTTGGTATCTTCGCTGCACCACACAGGAGTCTCAGAGTGGAAGTGCTGGTCATAGATCAGTTCTGCTTCACAGCAGGCAGCAGGAACGTGAGGTTCTGGAGCAGCACTTCATTAAAAGAGTGCTTCACTGAGAAGAACCTAATCTACGCAATTTACACCCTCGTTCTAAACGTGGCTGATCAGCTGAGATGTCTGGAGTTTCCTTCTCTAGTTCAGCACAGGAGCTATGAAGCTACACACTGTTTTTCACTGGGTTGAGCCTGTTGTGATGGTACAGTTAGCACTGCACTGATAGCAATATCGATACTGATACTGCTTATTGATATTGATACATATCGATACTCATTGATCTCACTCTCCATAATTTTGTGTGAAAAATAAAGACATCATTTGTAAAGATGTGAGAAGATTCAGCAGTTATTTTCTGATTTTTCTGGAGAAATAAGGATCTAAACTATGTCCTGAATTTCCTGTTTATATAATGAGGGAGGAGCATCACTACATATGTTCCGCTCAACAAACGTGTGCTCACCATTTTATTTACTACTGACCCCCAGTGAAGCTGCACATGTCTGAGTGTTTATATGGATATTGATGATGGTAAAATAGTGGTAAATCTGAACGAAATCAGTTTTCTTTGGGGACTATTTTGCCTCATGACACCCTGCATGTTTCCCTCCACCATTAATGGATCTCAAAACTCTGGTAAAACAACATCTCAGTCGTCAGACAACAGATTCATAACCATTTCATGGCATAAGTTCCTGTGAGGGAGCTTTTAGAGGCAGACGTTTGGTTTCTATTCACCACCCGTAAACAGGTCTGACTCTGAGTTTCTCTAGAGCAGAGCGACTCACACCAAACCCGCTCTGAATGACTTTACTTTTGAACCCCTTAACCCTGTGGTTCAAAAATGGGAAGAAATTAAACTTTAACAAATAAAGAAACGGAATGAATGAATCAACTCAGTCATTCACACTTGGTTTGCTTCTTTGCAGACACGATATAAAAATTAGACATGCCAATAAATGCATTCAAGAGGGTGATACGAAAAGTTAAGTGACAAGAATCCATTTAATACTCTATTAACTGCACCAGTTACATAAGAGTACCTTATCACAGCATAACAGCAGAATACATATAATACAGTCAGTTAGCCTGAACCAGCTTCACTACACTTTTATCACTATCAACTACTTCAAAAACCTCATTTAAATGTCTTATCCAGAGAATTCATTTATAATTGCTTAACAAATTGTTTATTTTAATTATTTAGGCACGATTTAGAATCTAGAGTATTGGAAACAGTCCACTGATTTTATTTTAGGCCAAAAATGAGCCCACACTTAACTGTTATATTATGACAATTACAATAGCAAAAGTATATTTTTACAGACGGAATGTTGCTGAACAGAGAGACACGTCACTCACCCTGCTGATCTCCTCTTGCCCCCTCGTCCTGGCATGGTGCCCGCCATCCTGACCTGACCCGCCACAGCGCCAGCCATGGCCACCGGCCCGGGCAGATCCGTGCCCATCTCTGCAAGCCAACAACACACACTCTGCGTTAATTTACAGCCTGTGTGCTCCATCATCGTACACACATGTACACCTACACACGGTTGGGTATGTGTATGTGCGGAACAGCGCTCTCTCGCCTGGCAACCCGCTAATGCACCCACTGGACCCAGCAAACACACTGAAACAAACAAACAAAGCAATTCCACACAAACACGTAGGCAGTGGTTCCCACGCAGCTTTCTGAAAGGGCAGCGCATGAGCAGATAATTCACAATCAAATAGAAGCACACAGGCCGGCGTAAACATAATAATAATAATAATCAGTATCATTACTATCATTACTGTTATTACATACATACATACATAAATACATACATACACACATATACAAATATACTGCATGTTAGACATACAATGTTTACTCAGTCATTTAAATGTGTATAATTATGCTGGTATGTTGTGGGGGTGAAGAGAAATCATATCATGTTTAGAAATTAGAGAACCAGAGCATCACATGCTGCTAATACTCTATATATTACTATTAGCAATATATAATAACAAGTATAAGAATAACGATGATCTCTAAAACATAACAAGGAGGAAAGACACTCTTAAAGGGCTCATTTCAAAATGGTTCAGCTCCATTATGCCTAATGAATTGCTTTTTTGTGACTGTGCCTGATGTATGTTAATAAGCTGTTCTGATTGGATGCCCTGTATTAAGACTAATTCTGAAAACAGTCTAGATGGAAACACTCCATATAACTTCAGGATGAATGGCTGAACAAGCATGAAAATAAGAGGATGCGACAGAAACAAAGAAACAGAAACAAAGGATTCAAAGTGGGATGTTTCTGCAGCTTAGTTTCCACGTTCCACATCGTTTTTACATGATATGGGCCCTTTTTTTGTTAATGTATTAATGTAGAAAGATGTCACTCCATGTAAATTTGTTCATTTTCTATTGGTCCGTTCACACTGAAACGTTCCCAGAATGTAAAGATCAGCAGCTGCTTTGCGTGAAAGAATAAAAGGGTTTTCTTGGGAGGGAATATATGGGTTAATGTGCTTCAATCAGACATGGACGCTTGAGAATGTCTTCTGCATTTTGAATAAGAGCCCATGGATACAGTTATCTAAAATATGTGCACCACAGACATCTCTGATTAAATATTTGCACTGTGTCTGGCCGATCCGCACACTTCCCGACCCTCTGGGGAGCCTCTCCTGCCAGCCTGGATTTCACCGCTCTCACCCAGCGCTCATCCAGGGACACAACTCTCACGTTTTAGGACAAATTCTATTTATTATGTATTATTATTTATATATTTTCTCTTTTATTCATGACTCTCTAATTTTATTTTATTTCTTTTCCTCTTTAGTTAACATGCCATCATTTCTTTTGTATGCTTCTTAATAGGCTTGTGTGTTTGTCTGGTTTAGTGCATTAAAGGGCCCATATCATGGAAAACCACATTTTCTTGCTTTATTTAAATAAATGTTGTACATAAACGGTTAAAATGTCAAAAACATGCACTCCCTGGTTCATATAGCCCACAATTGAGCGGCAAAAACAACTCATCCCAAAATTCATTGCCTTTGTGATGTCACAAATTCAATTAGTGCCAACAGCAGTATGTAAGCTGTTAAAGTGTCAAAACATCCACTCTCCAGTCAACGCAGATCTTAATCAAGCGGCAAAAACAACCCGTCCTGAATTATTGCTATTGTCACAAAATCCAACAAAACTAGCACCTATTTAAGCCTATTAAGCCTATAGCAATTTAGCCCCGCCTATTCACAATAAAGATATCTGGAGTGTTTCAGTGCTTCAGTTCGGATCGCTTTTGAATTACAAGGCAGCCAATCAGAACAGAACTCATTTACATATACTAGTCTTAAAGGTACAGTAACAAAAGCCTGTTTATTTCTATAGAGGGTAAGTATTTAATAATAATGTAACATATGTAATTTGTATTATAATAATAACTAAACTTGGCCATTTGAATGGAAACGAAGGAAATGAAATAAAAGGGTGGTCTGACTTTTGCACAACTTTGTACTTGGTGAAATAAACATGATTCTCATGTAACATGGAGGCCCCGCTCACACCATGTGTTCCCCCAGTAACCCTTCACTTGACCCCTGCTACACCCCCCACCCTGTTAACACCAACGTCCCCGCCCCCAACCCATTCCACACACACACACACACACATACACACACTCAAACACTCAAACACACACAGTCAGACGCCTGGAGCGTCTTGCCAGAGTTGTTTGTTTTCTTTGGGGGGCTGATAGGCATAAAGCAACACGTACGAGGCCGTGCAAAAGAAGCTCACGCTCCACCGCCTCTAGTCAACTGCAACTGATAAGCCCAACAAAAACCCCTAAAACACTAACCCCCCCACCAAACACACTCAAAACGCGGTTAATATTTGATGCAGTGTGCGCTGCACCTCTCTGTGGCTCGGGCAGAAAAGAGCTGGCGTGCCGACCGGCCTTGTTCATTCATTCATGAGGCACAAGCATACGTCTTTATACAAACTTCACTTCAAACATAAACTACAAGAGGATTCCCGCAGCTCCGACCGGAGAGCTGGCGGTCCGGGACAGGCCGGGGGGCCGCCAATCACGCCAGGCAACCGTCCACAGCACACATAAATAAACAAGCGAGGTGCCAGCGTCTGAGTAATTTGGAATGTCGGGGTGTAAAAAAAGAATCATCTGCAGCGTTTCAATACATTATAATAACATTCAATACAGTCGTGTTTACACTAAAGCCATAAATAACCAAATGTTTCTATTACCTTTGTGTATAGTCTTGTGAGTCTGTCTGGTCTGTTTAAAGCATTAAAGGCCCCATATCAAGGCGAAACCATTTTTTCTTCTTTATTTGTTGCTTTCTTTTTAAATAAAAGAGTTTAATGTTATACATAAACTCTGTGATAGAGTCAAAATGCTCATATGGGATTCAAGTGGCAAAAACAACTTGTCAAGAATTCACTGGTTTTGTGATGTCACAAAAACCAAGAAAACTTACTTGTATCTGTCTAACAAGCCTACAAGAGGTTAGCCCAGCCTGTTCATGATAATTTATTGTCAGTACAGTACTCTTTGTGTAGAGTTTTGTGTATCTGTCTGCTCTGTTTAATGTGTTAAAGGACCCATATCATGCCAAAACTGATACATCTGAATAAATTTAATCTAGCTGAATCAGCCTGTGGTAAGATTTGAGATTTCATGATTGTATCGTTTTTGAAAGAGTCGTATTTTAATCTTTGTGATGTTTACATGCCTAATAGACTGCTTAAGTTGTTTTAAGCCAGATCAAATTCTGCTCCTTTCTAAATTCTATTTTGCCTCTTTAGGTGCCACACTTCCAAAGTGGCGTGGCTAAAATTTACGTTTCTTGGAAAGAAAAAGGGTTCTAGTGTAACGGCGGCTAACCGACCAACAAATACAACTACAAGTTTGTTAGTCAAAGACAGCTGTCTTGAAAGAACACCACGCAATAGCTTGTAGACCACAACAACTGTCCTCCTCAAATAATCAGCAATTTCGTCTTTGAGGAGAAAATCAAGCTCTGCTCTCACTTCAGATCTAAAAAGTCCAGTTATCAGTACGCTGAAGGAAAATATGTGAAAAAAAACAGCACAGTCACTGCAACTGAATCATTTTTTACAATTTGTTTCATTACTTCAATTTCAAATTAATTACTGTTTAGCTCTACATGTTGCCAGCATCATAGCTATAATCTAACGCTACAACAACCAGCGTTTGCTGAACAGTGTCAGTGTTGTTTTGACCTAGTGGAGGCAAAGAAAACTGATTTTATAGCTTCACTGGGGTCAATTCTAAACAAAACGGCTATATTTGTGTTGTAGGCATGACATCTGTTTCAATTCACATCCACTGTAAAGAAATCAGTTGATAACTTTCTCTGCAAGTAACCATCTCACACTAAACCCACGCTCAATCGCTCTGTCTCAATCACTGAATTACACTGAAACTGGTGGAATTCTCCTTGAAATCGTTGGCAAAAAACACTGCCTGTAAATAAACAAGCTCCAGAGAAGCCCCAGGAAATGCTCTGCATTTGGCTTGTGCCTTTCACTCGATATGCTCCATAACCACGCCGAGAGCCCTCGGGTCAAACTCGTTAATCCATCCGGTGGGATTGAAAGGTGTGGACGGCTTTCCCTTTCTCCTTTTTTCTGTCACCACTCTTGTCACGCCTCTGCGGCTGCTTTACTCCCCCGGCCTTCCTAATGACCCAAGGTTTTTTCCTTCTCATCGCTGCCCTGATACCGCACACCCCACACGCTCCCGGGATGAGTCCTGCTCCCTCAGGTCTGTTGCTTTCATGCCAGAGCCTTTTTTTCTTACACTCGCTGGTGACAAATTCCTGACATTGTGTTTGCTGCATGAGAAGCCCACTGGAGTGCTGGACGTCTGCATGAGAAAATTCCTCAATCGTTCCTCAAACACAGCTCTCTCCACTAGAACTATGGAGACAACAGGCACATTTCCATGGGTGTACAGGAACCGAGCTATACCTAAACCATACTATGATGGTACGGACGTTGCAGCATATTTTGATTTTCCAATGTATCTCAGCCCAATCACGGAGTTTCTGAAACGTAATTCTCTCCATACAGTTTATGGCTGGTTGTCATCCCAAAACCACATCAATGGAGTTGAACCAGCAGAAAGCTGTTGTGGTCTTTAATTTTGTATAGCCTTGTTTGAGACTTGCTCGTTTTTCCTCAGCATTGTTTAACCGTGTGGTGAAAACCTAACCCAGCTAACTTGTTTGCAATGTCCTTGTACACTTTCGCGTTTCTCACAGTGTTAGAAAACTCAGCCCAAATACACAGTAGTGCTCGTATTTTGTCCACTTACCAGTTGTTAATTTGTATCTCCATTTTAGTTTTCTTGTGCAGACAGTAAAAAAAAAAAAACAATGGCCTCCTTCACAGTCCGTCTGTTGTCATGACAACATTTTGACCAATCAAAAAGCAGTGATGCAGTCAGCTTGGCTGCAGCCCACTTTTAGCCCTGCCGTCGAGCAGTGTGGGTACGGCTTGGGTTTGGGTCGCTTTGTTTGTAATGGAAAATTTAACGCTACAGTGCGGTTCCTTGTGCCAGTGGAAAATCGCCATATTATAAGAGCTGACTGAAGGAGCTGATAGGTTACATTACATGCTGGCCAGTGTTAAAATGTGGAAATAGTCCAAAGAAAAAGACACACAAGCACACACACACCACTTACCCTAAATGTACACATATCCAGTGTTAGGAGACATAAACCTGTTATTTGCTCCAGTGTAATTACATTAGAGAAAGGGCAGAATATGTGTCAGTTTCATTTTTTAGTCAAACATCTTCTATAATCTGCAATCCTAATAAATAAGTGACCCATTCCGTTCAATATTGGTCCTATATTTACACCCCTAATGGGTTGCTAAATTTTTTTAAGTCAAATCAAATTCTGGTCCTTTCTTAAATCTATTTTGCCTCACTAGGCACTGCACCTCCTTGGATAGAAAAAGAGTTTTCCTAGTGTAACACTGGTTGACTGAGCAACAAAGACAGCTAGACTTGTGTTAGCCACAGAAAGTTGTCGTGAGAGAACATGGGACTACTAACAACTACGCAAGAACTTGTACACCACAACAACTGTCATCTTCACATAAAAAGCACTTTCATCAAGCTCCACTCTCTCCTCAGATCTAAAATGTTCAGTAGGCAGCAGTCAGTATTCATGGAGCGGGGGGGATATGGGTCAGTTTGATTTTTCAGTCAAACGTTTCCTATAATCTGCAATCCTAATAAATAAGTGACCGAGTCCATTCAGTATTGCATCTATATTGTATGTGGGATGCAACGGCATTTATTTACTTATTCCTTAAAAGATTATGATATTTGATGTAACATCATTGTTTGTAGCGGCAGTCAACAGTGCAGCATTATGTCAAACATCACCCCACCCACGTTCCAGCTCTAATCTCATTAGCAAAAAACTGAATACAGTCATCATTTCTCTCCATTCAAAGTTGAATACAAAAGAGGACACTAAATTGTGAGCTTGGATGAATTGAATCAAGTGTATCATCACACTCCTAGAGAAAAAAAAACATGTAAAAAAAAAAAAAAGAAATGGCCTGAAAACAAACAAGAACTGTGAAATCTGTTTCAGTCTTACTTTGCTGAAAATATGGTGAGTGTATCAAACTGAATTGTGAGCTGACTGTATCGTTACACCCCTAACTTTCATCATAAGGCAGTTCCGAGTCCACAGGTTTCCAGTTCTTTTCTAAGTAAAGGGAAACGTATTAAAATGCTTGTCTGTGTTTAATCGACTGTACGTGACCAGTACTGCAGAGAGACACAGGGTTGAAAAAGCCAGAGTATTCCTTTAATAGCAAGACTGCATGTTGGTCCAATGGGAAAAGAGCTTTGAATAATCCTACTGGACGATGGGCTTAGGTTATCTGTCTACTTGATAAATCCTGCTAATACTCCCCAGGTGTGATCACTGCACTTATGCAAATATGCAAGCATGCTATTAAAGGAATACTCCAACAGTTCAGCCACATCTGTCCCATATGGTTTATTAATTCAGAAATCAATTAATAAATCAATTTTTTTCTCTTTTCTCTTTTCAAGAAAAACATCTTGAGTTTTTAAGTTGTTTTTCTCAGAAACTACTAGGAATGCAACCATTAAACGTCTACATTTTTAAATATTCTACTAAATAAAGTCTCTAATATTTAAATAGTCTACGAGAATAAGAAAAGCTCAAGACATGCTTTACTTTAATGCCTAAATATAAAAATATGTTGTAATTACTATTATTATTGTTGCTGTTATAAATTATGCTACATCTGTTACTACTACTACTAATGTGTTAAGCAGTAAAGAAAACAGTCTCTTTTTAACCACCATCTAAAAAAGAGTTCTATGTCAGTGAACAAAAGTGGGCGATGAAGATTTTAAGCCCCCCAAAAAGGATTTACACCAAAGCATGTCGTAAACTGAGCTAAAGCCCCACCAGCTCTGGAACAGCAGCTCTCAGGGATGAACAATGACCACACATTAGTTAGCTAGCAATCCACTGGAGTAAACATGAAGTGAAGTGAAGTGACCATTCTGTCATACATGAACAGTGTGAAATTCTTTCTCTGCATTTAACCCATTCACCAAGCAAGACAGGGGGCAACCAGGAACACAGCGCCTGAGGAGCAGTGTGTGGTGTGGGTACATTGCTCAAGGGTACCTCAGTGGTGCCACTAGCAGTCCTGGGATTCAAACCCACAACCTTCTGATCACAGGGCCAACTCCGTATGTCAGTTTTTCCAATCAATTTCCATTTCCAACTGTTTTCATTATTAAAATAATCAGAGTTGTACCTTGACCCTAAAATACAAAAGAAAGTACAAAATAAAACAAAAGGCCTTTTCAAAACAAACCCTCACCTGAGGACTTTGGTATTCGCCCAAATCTTTAAGGAAGGTGTGTAAACTCACATTATCAGATCATATCTCAAGAAATATGCTCTTCTTTCTTTTTGGAATATTACAGCACTACTTACTTTAGAGTGAGAGATTTCCAAACACATAGTTAGCACACTGAAGCTAATCCACAACCTCAGTCACAAAAGAGCAAACCACAACTTTACCACACTCCCAACAAACTAAACACACACATTATGAAAAACGTGAACCAGGAGAGGTGGTTGACCTACAAAGTGAAAATATAAAACTCTGCCTTCATGCTGCTACAAAGCCTTGCTAATGCTAATAGGTGCTGCTACAAGAACAGGCCCAAAAGGGCTCATATCATGGAAAAACCACAATTTATTCACTTTTTAAGGTAAAAGATAGTAATGTAATATGTAAAGCAAGCAAGTCTTGATACTTTCTTTGGGAAGTGACCATCTAATGACACAGACTTACACGATGAGCCAGAGGCAAAAAAAAACCATTGCCCATTTACTCGAAATAACACCTCATACATTAAAATTCAGCTTTATTTCTTGGGATAGTTCCCCCCGAAAACAATCTGTGTCATCTGCCAAGCTATTCTAAGTAACAAGGCTATGAAACCATCGAAATTATGTCGGCATTTGGAAACTAAACATTCACATGTCAAAGATAAATCAAAGGATTTCTTATGTCTCTGGTAGGCCTGTATATCTATGCTAAAAGTGTATGTATGTTATTGGAGCACCGTTTGGCAGTGCTTTATGTTCAAAAGTATAGTTAAAAAAAAAACATAAAACACAAAAAGTCAAAAGAAATCTAGGTTTCTTGGTTTTTATATATAGGCATAGGCCCATAATAATAAAAGCTCATTGGGGGTGTAAGCCTATGCAGGGCCTTGCAACCTCAAAGCCTGACATGACTGGGCCCCAGGACAAAGAAGTTTGAGAATTGCTTCCCTAGTGCACTCAACCCCATCCAACACCTTTGGGATGAACTGGAACGGAGATTGGGAGCCAGGCCTTCTCGTCTAACATCACTGACTGACCTCATAAATGCTCTACAGAATGAATGGGGCACAAAGTCCCACAGAAACTACAAAATCTTGTGGAAAGCCTTCCAAGAAGAGTGGAAGCTGTCATAGCTGCAAAGGGGGGACCAACTCCATATTAAAGTCTATGTATTTGAATGTAAAGTCATTAAAGTCCCTGTTGGTGTAATGGGTGTTAACAGTTCTACCCATTGCTGTGTGAGTTTTTTTACTCATGTGCCAGTTTTTCTCACAAAAATTTGACAGTACATTACTTTATGTTGTGAATTGTTATTGTATTCTCTCTGGTTGCACCACCTGACTGCAGAGCAGCTAAATATCTGATGATGCTGGTGTCACTTGTTTGACTGTGATTCGTTTGACAGAACGATTATGTTTGCTGTGCAACAGCAAAAGTCTTGGTTGATATGGTTACAGTAATAATAGTTATGAATGAATAAGGGGGTATGATAAATACTCTATAAAGACAGTTTATAATGGCATGCAACCAAAACAACAGCTTGGCAGGGTCATTCGAAGGTGCTGCTTTGGCGCATGTCAGGGGGCACAATAGTTGTGCAAAATGTAAAGATTTGTTATCCAGCATCAAATAGCGAGTGTGTGTTTCTTCAATGTGTGTGTTGTGCTCTTGAGTGTCCTGCACGGTACTCTGTCCATCAGTCGGTACGTCAGCTGTTTGGACGCAGCCCTGGTTCAGTGTGATTTAGTTCTGGATCGACTGTCAGATGTTTAAAAGCATAAATACAAAACTCTGAGCGTAAAGATGATGGTGTATTGACTGTAATCTTGAATCTCCATTAATGTGCTGTGTTGCTCAGCAGTTAGAACCCACTAGAATGTGGTGACGGTGAACTTTAATGAAAACTAGTCAGGCGGTGCAACCGCGTTGCACTACGCACTAAAGGGTTAATTGTGGAATTTCCCTTTAAGTTTATACAGTAATTTACTCTGTAAGTGTAGCGTCTGAGAGCGTGTGCTGCAGACGGCCTGCAGATTGCTGGAGCGAGCCGAGCGCGAGCTCTGCTGACTTTTAAACAAAGTGTCCTTCAGTTCCACTCCTGACAGCTGACTCTTCCCAGAATGCTCTCGCGCATTCTAAATCGCGCTTGGCAGCTCGGAGGCTCGGCCAGGTGCTAATAACGCTCGCGTTCTTTATTCATCTTATCCCATTTGCATTTCCAATGAGGGCGGCGGGGGGAAAGAAAACTGTCCAGTGGGGAAAACAGCGTCAGTGGAAGCAAAAGGAGCCACTCGGCGTGCATCACTAACACTATTGTGTTTTCAGCTAGACAAGCCAAAGGGGAGCAACAGCCTGGTCTCTGTTTCTGGCCCGACCCAATCACCTCCTGCACTGTTTGTCTTATGAGGCAACGCTACAGCAGCTTCCCTCGCCGAGCTCTGTGACATTTTTCATTAATTTTCTGCTTGACGTATTTCCTCTGGTTAGCGATCGGCCTGTGTTTAATCGCCCTCAGGACAGAAAAGACCTTTCCTCTCTCAAAATTAGTGCTTACACAACGCTAATAAACACTGATTAGGTCTCTGAAGACCAACGCTTCCTAAAATTCTATAAGCCACATACACAGCCGTGTGCAAAAGTTTTGGCACCCCTGGTGAAACGACATGATGCTTTGTTGAAATTGTGCACATTTTGATGCACGATTAATAATTATTTGCTGAAATTAACATAATGAAAAAAATAAATAAAATGTGACCTTTGCAAAAGTTAAGGCACATTTTAGAACAAATTGTAATTTGACTGGGAGTACTTAAACACTTGCATATGACTGTACATACAGTGTCCACTATAGAGCTGTGTTCACAATATCTATACGGCAACATATCGTGGGGAAACCCTGTGCTCGATCGATACTCATCCAGCCGTTGTTTGGATTTGCGAAATTCCATCAGCAGCTCCTGATTTAATTTAATGAAGGACTGATTGAGTCAAACCAGGTTTCTGATGGAAACTACAAGTAATACCGGACTTCCACAAGGAACACACTGATATTCTGAACATAACATCACTATTAATGTTATTTGCATTTATTCTTTTTAGTTTTAGTTAGTATATTTAGTAACATATTTAATGTGAAAAATATTATTTTTGCAAGTGCCTAAGACTTTTGCACAGTACTGTATATATTAAATATATATATTAAATATTTTAATCATCAATAATAAGGTCAGTTGATATCATTGTATATTTTAATTTTATACTCCAGTAGTTGTAGTTGAACAGCGATTTAGTGACTGATATGATTGACAGCTCTCAATTGTCACATCTTAAATTCACATTGACTGTGTATAAAGGCATAAAGGCATCAGTGTGTGATTGACAGATAGATAGATAGATAGATAGATAGATAGACAGATAGATAGATAGATAAACAGATAGATAAATAGATAGATAGATAGATAGACAGATAGATATGAGGGTATTCACAGAAAACCATCACATAACATACATATGCATATCATTAAGTACATTTTGTCCCCTGACTCATTGGGATGTAATTCTTACATATGAATCCTAATAAACATTTCCCAAATGGTTTCCAAACGGTCTGCCCAATCTTTTATTGTTAATAAAACAAGCTTGTATGAGCACATGTTTGGGCCTGGGCCTGTCCAGCATCTTTTCCTTTTTGGCCTTAATTATAAGAACTTGTTGTTTAGGCTTGTTCTTCTACTCCAGGCTTCTGCTCAAGCTATCAGAGAGAATCAAAACAACACAAATTTATAACATTTATCACATTTATTTGTACATTAAACAAGTAAGCTTAGAGTTATCTGTGGTGACGCACTGTTAGCATGAGAAAATTTACCAAGGCATCGTGATATATTGTGTTCTGGTTAGGTTTTAGGCTGATTCACAGTATGATGGCACAGCTTCACCTTATGATCATATTATTACATGATAATAATAAAAAAATAAATAAAACTCCCAAAGGATTCAATGCATTATACATTACACAAACACACCATTACAGGAATCACTTGATCAATAAGTCCAGCCATAAGAATTTATGACACTGCAATGCCAGTTTTAGTACTTGCTCTGTTTTCAGAGTCCAGTCCAAACAGACAAACCCAACTTAGACTCAGAAGTTAATGAATAGTATAAAGTTGCACATAAGACTCTTTTCAATGTATTTGTTTTATAGTAGTGAGCTGAAATAAAGGGCAGGTCTCACTGAGCCACTTAAACCACCGCAACACATTCAAACCAAATGGTGCGATCAGAGGTGGACCATCATTCCACAGCCTGTGAGTCGTCTCATCACCACTCGGTCCATTCGACCAAAATAGAACCACACAGATGCCTCCGCGATCGTGACTACCATGACATACGCTAACAGCATGAAGTCGGAGACAAACACTACGCATTCATACACTTTCATTCAAAACCTAATGAAATAAAGGTGCTTTTTCATACATTCAGGTCCATTTAAGAGAAAAAATGGGTCCACTTTGGGGTTCTCCTCCTGGGACAGGCCTGCCTGAGTAAAGGGGGTTTATTTACAAGTGTGTCCTCCTGAATATATCCTAAGTACCTCTGTTATTAAGGCTGAATGTAAAGGACCAAATACTAGTATTGTGATTATGTTGCTACTAGGGATGCACTGATAGGGTGCATCCAAATTGGGGTTAAACCTATCAGGATCAGCATTACAGAAAAATATCTTTACAGATTTATCAGTATCCAAATGCAACAAAATGCGTAAAATGCTACTTCACCACAGTAACTCAGCACTGCAAACATTCTGCTCTTCCAAAATAATCAGAATAATCAGAATTCAGTTGCTGATGAAGGCTCACATCAAAATAGCACTGTCATAAGTTTTAATACACCGCAAAAAATCATTGCATAAAAAACAAAACAAAAGAAGTGCTAGAATCAAGCAAAATGATCTGCCAATATAGGGATAAAACATCACTTGTTAAGCTTTCTTAAAACAACAAAAAGTTTCGAAATGCTAGATTATTTAACTTACACAGTCAAGTCAACTGCTCTTAAACAAGATTCATTATTTCTTTTCGAGATTTTCTGCCTTGTTAAGATTTTTTGCATTATTTGAGGTTTTGGGCCGTGTTCCTCAGGGGTTCCTCAACTGTTCCTCCACAACGATGCACTGTACAGCCCTACTCAGCCTGAGGAACCCATGAGGAATTAATGAGCAATCAATGAGGAACCTCAGAAAAACCTCTGTACTCCGTTTTCGGGCCTTTTTTCACATTTCAGAATCAAATCACTTGCCACCAAAGTACGTCCGAGCTACAAACAAACCCAGAATTGCTCAGCGCACGGATTCCATCAAGCCTGGAGCTGGAGAAGATCCTCAACCCTAACCCAGAAACAGAACTCCCTACCAAAACCCATTATAAAATCAAGTTTCAAGGCTCAGCACTTCATCAAGAGACCATTTCATCACTTACATAATTACACAAGCATTATTTTCCCCCACTACTTAGCAAACTCAGCATGCATGCTTTCTCCTCCTCCAGGAGACCCCCAGTTCTAAGAGAACCTCCTCGACCTGCGGCTGAGGACATGGACGAACAAGGCCCCCAGCTGCCAGCAGAGAGGGGAGCAGGCCTAGAATCATCCCCCCTAGTCCAGATTTTTCTACCAATCCAGAATCAACAGGCACAAGCTCCAAAGCTCCTGAAGATCCAAAATGGGCCACCAGCAATGGAGCATAATGGAGAGCCTGGTGAGCAGAGCAGTGGAGAGCAAAAGGGGAGCAGATCACGTAGTGCCTTGTGGCCAATCCATTCAGCATCTCATTTGCATGAGAGAAAAGCAGGAGCTCGAGTTGGAGCAGATCTCGTGCGATGCAGCTCTTCTGGGCATCACGTCCCATTAAAGTCCATAAAGGCTTTATGCACCTTTACGCACGGGATGCCCAATAGATGCCCATGTATGTAAAGATTTAGCCATATTTTTAAAAGCCTGGGAGAGGGGGGATGTACGCACACACACACACACGCACGGCTCCTTTTGTTAAAGAGAAAACGCCATGGCATGCTTTCTGATCGATCATTTGTAAATCGTACATACCGGAGGGGTTGACGGCGGCTGGGGTTGCCATGCTC
>JBBPCZ010152899.1:0-18513 GCA_037974445.1 Brycinus macrolepidotus | reverse complement strand
TAGTTTGAGAGATTTAAGCCAAAACCTAATGTGTACTACAGTACCCAAAAATGAATTATTGGGTCTCAGGAGGATAGAGCAGTGGAACTGCATTCTCTGGAGTGATGAAGCTCCATCTAATTCCTTTGGGATTAGTTGGAGTGCTTGTGATCCAAAATGAATCCAACATTAGTACTAGACCTCACTACTGCTCTCGCGGCAGCAATCAAATCTACACAGCAATGTTCCAACATCAAGTGTAAAGACACCCCAGAAGGGTAGAGGCTGTTACTGCAGGAAAAAGGGGACTATCTTTTTAATACCCTTAGTTTTAGAGGAAACAGTGGAAGTCCACACACTTTTGCACATATACTGTATCTGTTTTTTAATGTGTAATTAGGAATGGTCGCCCAGAAGCACTGGCACGCATATTTGAGCTCATTTTTGCCATTTCAAATGTTATTTCACACCTTCTTCTTGAGTGTTCTTCTTAAATCTCAAGTTTCTGTTGCTATAATGAATCACCACTGAAGGACTCTTAACTTTACCTCTTGACTGCAAGTCTTTGCAGAATCATCAGACACAGTACTGAATGCAATTATACAACAACTTGATGACACAACTTACTTTTTCAGTAAACTATTTAGTCAATAATTACTCTAAAGATTAACCCAAGATGTCCTTGCTAACAAAAGCCCACCACTGTAGTACAATGTCGAAAAAATACACTGGCAGGAATATATTGTTGCACTGATCCATTTACCTGGACATGCTCCCAACACAGCAGCGACTAAAACCATTATATCTTTTCCAAACTGACAACCCAAAATTAACCGCAGATGGAGTGAACTCATCTATATTGCTGTTCTTCTAGGAGAGAAGAATTATCAGGTATTGTCACAGTACAATAGCCTGACATTTATGGCAGATAGCACAACATGGATGCACTTATGCAAATGAAAGCATGCGCAGCATTATGCACAAATCATTTCAGGCTGAGCAACAGAATATTTACACAATTGCGCAATTCAAACTGGAATGAATAAACACTCATGAATTTGTATTCCTTATTTATAGAAAAAAAATGCTTTCCTATATTGCTTTCGTCCAGTCTTGTGCTCTTAACATGCTTGATGTGCTCTTTCTTTACACTGATTACATTGAATACACACACACACACACACACACACACACACACATACACGCATACACACACACGCACACATACACATATATATACACTGCCAGGCCAAAAAAAAAGTCACCACCTGGATTTAACTAAGCAAATCGGTAAGAGCCTCCCATTGGATAATTACTGCATGGATGATTATGTTTCAGCTGGCAACAAGTTATTTAAACATAACTGATGCAGTGAGTAGCTTCTTATTTCTTAAACAACCATGTCGGAAGACACATCCTGCGGTCGTGGAAAAGATGTTAATCTGTTTCAGAAGGGTCAAATTATCGGCATGCATTAAGCAAAGAAAACATTTTAGGAGATTGAAACTACTAAAATTGGGTTAAGAACTGTCCAACGCATTATTAAAAACTGGAAAGATAGTGGGGAACCATCATCTTCGAGGATGAAGTGTGGTCGGAAAAAAATCTTGAATGATCGTGATCAGCGAACATTTAAACGTTTGGTGAAATCAAATCATAGAAAAACAACAGTAGAACTCAAGGCTGTGTTTAATAGTGAAAGTAAGAGCATTTCCACACACACAATGCGAAGGGAACTCAAGGGTTTGGGACTAAACAGCTGTGTAGCCTTAAGAAAACCACTTATCAGTGAGGCTAATCGAAAAAAAAGACTTCAATTTGCTAGGGAGTGTAAAGATTGGACTCTGGAGCAATGGAAGGTCATGTGGTCTGATGAGTCCAGATTTACCCTGTTCCAGAGTGATGGGCGCATCAGGTTAAGAAGAGAGGCGGATGAAGTGATGCACTCATCATGCCTAGTGCCAACAGTACGAGCCTGTGGGGGCAGTGCTATGATCTGGGGTTGCTGCACTTGGTCAGGTCTCGGTTCAGCAACGTCATGTGCCCAAAGAATGAGGTCAGCTGACTACCTGAATATACTGAATCACCAAGTTATTCCATCAATGGATTTTTCTCTTCCCTGATGGCACGGGCATATTCCAAGATGACAATGCCAGGATTCATCGGGCTCAAATCGTGAAAGAGTGGTTCAGGGGGCATGAGGCGTCATTTTCACACATGGATTGGCCACCACAGAGTCCAGACCTTAACCCCATCGAGAATCTTTGGGATGTGCTGGAGAAGACTTTGCACAGCGGTCCGACTCTTCCATCATCACTACAAGATCTTGGCAAAAAATTAATGAAGCTCTGAAAGGAAATAAATGTTGTGACATTACAGAAACTTATCGAAACAATGTCACAGCGAATGAGTGCTGTAATCAAAGCTAAAGGCAGTCCAACGAAATATTAGAGTGTGTGACTTTTTCTTTGGCTGGGCAGTGTGTATATATATATATATGTGTGTGTGTGTATGTGTGTGTGTGTGTTTTGCTGCAAAATTTTTCAGCCCCCATCCACCCCACCCATCAATAAAAAAGGACCACCATAGGAGTGGACTGTTTTCAACACACTGTATCATTCTGCTACAATGCGGATGTCACTGCTGTGTTGGGAATGGTCCGTCCCACCCATCAGTGTAAGGGCCACCACAGGACCACTGCTGACCAGATATTATTTTGGGGGGTGGACCATTCTCGACACAGCAGTGACACCAGCACTGTGGGGGATTGATATAGTGGGTTGCTCTGGTACGGCTGGCCTAGGCAGAGCAGGATTGCTGAGGTTTTAAACACTTCATTGTCACTTCTGGCCCGAGACCTAAACTGAGTTTTCTTTAGATTCTTTAATTTTCAATTAAAAACCTGAACATGTCATTTGACCAGGGTTGCCTACACATTTTTTATACAATCTATACATACATAAACATTCATACATAACTAAAACCTAAGCATGAAAGTGATTACACATTACATGTGTGTGTCACACAACACTGTAAGAGACCGGTTTAACCTTCATAGCCAAGCTGATGCAAGCGTCCTAGATCACTCCTGATTGGTTGATCATGTACAGTATACAGCAACGAAGGCCAGATATACTGAGTGAGCCCCCTGCGGGTTAGAGCTTTTATACTCTATGTTCAGTTTGTTGTCCTCTCGAGGATTACCCTGCTCCCCCGTGGGTTTTTCAATTTACACGTTATCACTCCTATACAACCTTCACACACCCTCATGTTCGTTCGGTGACAGCTCCGGCTGTGCGCTTCTGTGTGTGTATGCATATGTGCCTGTGTGAGTGTGTGTGTATGTATGTGATGAGAATGTAGCTTTAGTCGTATTTCCCACCAAGACAAGAGGAGATATTTCCAGAGAAAATAAATTTCTTTGTGTTTTTTCTCGGTGAAAGCTTGCGTTTTCTTTGTGCCAGTGCATTTTGAAGACAGCGGGGGGGAAATCCCTCCCCTGTGCGCTGACCTTCGTCTGCTACTCTGTCTTTTCCTTTCATCTTCGGAGAATGGTGGTGGGTGATAGAGCAGGGGGCGCACACGAACACTGCATTGATGCTTAGTGTGTGTGTAATTTTGTGTAGGACTATGCCACAGTAAAGCCTTCTGGTATCTGGACCTTTTGGTATCTCGACAGACTGCACTTTTCTTCATTTCCCTGACAGTCATTTTCTGTCATTAATCTTGTGACGCACTGCATTTTACAAGCAAAACTACAAGTCCCATAACTTTGAAGTGGTCTCAGGTTTGTTGGGAAAACAAACTTCCCACCAGGGTGCACCATATGAACACCTTTCAAAGGGAAATGATCAAACACTGAACAAATATAATTACTGTACATTTAATAAATGTACAGTTAACCAACAGTTCTATTTCTGCTTTGTTTGGGATCCAACACACCAAAATCCAACACAGCTAAAAAGATACAACACCCATTTCACATGCTTCAGGTTTTGTCTACATACAGCATGAATAAGTAGCCATACGACAAAAGCAACCCCTCAACTTGAAAGAAGTATTAGTGCTGGACATTTTGGCTCCATTCTGGCCAAAATGTCACAAAGTACCAGCAGGCCCAGTTCCATAACTAATCACAGATGGAAATAAATAAATGGGGATACATTAGAGACCTATTCCAGGACTAGTTGGGTCCAAATCAAGTTCGAGTCTGAAGTGGTCTGAGTCTAAGGCCAAGGCAAGTCCAAAGAGGTTAGAGTCTTAATCCAAGACCGAGTCCAAAGAAGTTTGAGTCCTAGTCCAAGAACGAGTTCAAAGAGTTTCAAATCCACGTCCAAGAATGAATCCAAAAAAGAGAGACATGGTTAACACTGAGGCAGGAAAATGAATCTTCTTTGAGACTCACTGCCCTGTTTATAATGTGTGTGTGATGCTGGTGACTCAGTACACCTTCGGTGTAAGATTATCCTTTTGCTCTGTTATTATTTGTAATGATCAGAAAGCGAGTGCAGTAGAACATCACTGTAGGATCAAATGAATGAGGCCATTATTTATTTTCACTTGATTCACTCATTGTATCTGTGGCTGAAATGAAAATGATAAGAATGAATGCATCATGCTCAGAGCGCTGAAATTAGCTTTGGAAGGCATATTGTTCTAGGTGGATTTTGAAATAATTAAACCAGTGCCCATTCTGGGGACGGGGGTCATTTTGTCAGTCATTGTGGCAACTTTTGTTTTGTCAGTTTTTTTTTGGTTTGTTTTTTATTCGTCATGATGGGAAAGATTTCTGCCACAGAGAAATATTACTCATAGAAACACTATTATTTAAAGGCAGCTGAACTCAAGACCAAATAGAAATTTAACAAGACCAATGACCGACACTGAGACAAGTTTGAGTCCAAATATCAGTGACTCCAAGACAAGCCTGAGACCACATAAAAAATGTCTTGAGTCTGGTCTTGAGTACTGCTTACTTGATTTGCTTTCCTTTACCAACATTAGTAGCTATCTACTACATTATCCATAACAGCATACTCTGTGCCTGAAGTATATATGAGCACAACAGGTAGGGCACAAAATTAGCTTTAACGTGACGACAGTAAGTGTAATTAACCTTCAGTTTACTAAGACTACTGAAGCTCCACCCACACACTACACCCATCAGAAAGCTTGACAAAAGTATTTGAGGCTAATGCTTGCATAGCTTGAAAATACAGAAAACTTTCCTTGAGCCCTGCTGTGCTGGTGTGCGGTACAATGTTTAACTGTATTTTCACGTAAGGCTACATTTTCAGTGGCCAGTTTTGCATGAATTTTAAAAGCAGCCACAAACGAGCCTGTTAAAAGAGCCTTTCCTTTAACAATGAAACCAGACAAACAGACTAAACTGAAGCTTTGAAGACATGCCCACCTGCTGTTTGGTTCTGGGTTTGTTCTGAGCACTGGCGTGTCTGTTGGGGGCTGCGGAGGCAGTGGCCTACACAGAAATTTGATTAGCCACCGTGGATGAAGTTGGTATTTTGATTATTAGATTCTTAGTCCCAGATAGGGATGGGAATTATCCCTTACTTTTTTTAGGGAGTAGGAGAAAATGGTTGTATTCTGCTGCCGATTCCTCATTTTGATTTTCTGCAAGGGTTTAACTTCACACTGCATGACTTTTAACTCTACCGGAGGCAGTTTGACACATAAAAGGGCAGCAAAGTGGAACATTACTGTGGTGCTGTGTTTCTGTTTTCTGTAAATGAAAATGTTTTGGGAGTAGGGACATGGGAAGTGAGGGGTGCTAACGGCTACTGCTAGGAATGTATAGCTTTAGGCTCAAAGTGACTGAATACTTTTAAATTTTCCATGCTTTGAATACATTACATTGAATACCTTACATTACATTTGAATACAATCAACCGTTATGTCTTTATCATACTCTGACACAATCTGCTGCCGCACCACATATCCACATGCGGATCGATGGCTGCTCTGCTCATTTGCATAAAGTTGGTCCAGAAAGAGAAAGACAGCAGTTTGTATCAGTTATATGTGTACACTGCTGTCTCTTGTCATTATAGATAACATCCAAAAAATGCTTAGATTTCAGCACCCCCAACATACAGCACCTTCCCACATCCTTATTCAGGAGCACTGTGTTTGGGCCTCTAGATGCAAGACAAGCATCAAAAATAGACTCCAAAAAAAATGACTACATTTAGACTAAGCCCAATGATTTCACTTGTTCACTTAATTAACTGTAATTTTGTATTTAAACTAAAGGAACATCACATTTAAACAATACTTACTAAATTGAATTCTTACCAATAGCTTAGTTTTTGATGTTTTTTTCTGCACTAAGAAATGTAATGTTTTAAATGTATATATAGACTGGCTCCACAACTTCACTGCACCTTTTAAACCCTGTAGACGGGCCCATGTACAGTTTGCGTGAATAGCTAAGACTTAGTAGACTGAATCTCAGTTTGTGGATTCTGAAGACATGCTGCGAACAAATATCCACCCCTCAGTGTGTACAGGAGACTCTGAATAGAGGACGACCCACCCCCACACACAAATCCATTTAAGAGAAGTAATCAAAAGGCTGAAACCTCAAATTATTGGCCACATACGTACAGAGAGTACAGTACTATAATGGAGAAAATAAGGGAAATCAATGGAAGAGAGAAAAAGAGAGAAAGTTGGGAGGATGAGTATTGAGAAGGGGGCCCGAGAACACAGCGGGAGGGTAATGGAAAAGTACATGGAGTGGAGGAGAAGAAGAAGGAGAGAGGACAGATGATGACCTTGCATCAGGCGGAGAGTAATCATTTGCTCGTCTAGGAGCCATCTCGCCCTCTCATCTCGCAGGCCATTAGCCGTGCTGCTGTAATGAATGTGTTTTATTTATCGTGGAGACAGCGGCTAACTTTAGCCTTGATGAGGACAATCACGCTCACCTTCAGACACCTTTATTCACCCACCCAGCTCTCTGAGCACAGTCTCACTCCCTCTCCTTTACTCTCTCCCTCTCCCTCTCCCTCTCTTTCATATCTGTGGTACACAATGCATTCGTGCTTAAATTTGACCATACAAATTATATCAAACTTACCCTAATGCAAAAAAAGGCCATATTCAAGTAATCACAGGGGCCTTTCAAAACCATGTGACCTTGGAATAGCTTTCCCATTTCTATGAGAACATCTGGATCTTTATTCTAATTACTAGAAATATCACTCCATGTATTGCTTTAAAGAACGCTGGCGTAACTCATTCTGTTTAATGAGAAATTGTAGCTCATAAATGATTCAGACTGGACTGTTTGTTGAGTTTCCAGTTTGAAAGCCAGGCTCCTGTTGAAGCAAGTCAGGTTGGAAACAATGTCAGAATTTGCTACCAAAAATACACCTGACTTATCCTAACAGGTTGAGCTGCACGCACATAGAACAGGAACAGCATTTGGAATGAATGAACAATAGAAATGTTGAAATATGGCTTTATAATCTGACCTTGAATGTGAATCTATTTTTGTCTTTTTTTATGTGAATCTTTCTCTGGCGTTTCTGCACTACTTCATGGATAAAGTCAAGCAAATTTACTGTTTTCTGTAAAAAAAAACGCTGCTAGCATGTGGGGTACTAGAGGTAGCATTATAGATTCTGAACTAGATGATATGGCAACAGCTTTTTCCAGTTCTATTATGATTATTCTGATGGACATGTGGTGTTGTAGATGACTTTTTTATCCTCACCTGAAAGAGTGAAAAATTGATAAGGAACACTATTTATACTGCAGGATAAATTAGTCATAGTCTGAGCACATACTAACACTTTTGACCAACTAACTTAAATGTTAGCACCACAGTTGGGGTGAGTATTCGGGCAACAATATCTCTTCATTTAATCAAGTATATAGCGCCACCTACTGTTTGTCCTTTGTGACATTTGCCACATGCGCATATCAGCAACGATCATCAGTCAGTCAGCCAGTCAGTCAGTTCGTCAGTCAATCAGTCAGTTGGTCAGTCAGTTGGTCAGTTAGTCAGTCAGTCAGTCAGTCAGTCGGTCAGTCAGTTGGTCAGTCAGTCAGTCAGTTGGTCAGTCAGTCGGTCAGTCAGTTAGTCAGTCGGTCAGTCAGTCAGTCAGTCAGTTCGTCAGTCAATTAGTCAGTTGGTCAGTCAGTCAGTTCGTCAGTCAATTAGTCAGTTGGTCAGTCATTAGGTCAGTTAGTCAGTCAGTCAGTCAGTCAGTCAGTCAGTTCGTCAGTCAATTAGTCAGTTGGTCAGTCATTAGGTCAGTTAGTCAGTCAGTCAGTCGGTCAGTCAGTTAGTCAGTCGGTCAGTCAGTTGGTCAGTTAGTCAGTCAGTTAGTCAGTCAGCAAGTTAGTCAGTCAGCGAGTCTTTTGGTCAGTCAGTCAGTCAGTTGGTCAGTCAGTCAGTCAGTCGGTCAGTCAGTCGGTCAGTCAGTCAGTCAGTCAGTCGGTTGGTCAGTCAGTCGGTCAGTCAGTCAGTCAGTCGGTCACTCGGTCAATCAATCAATCGGTCAGTCAGTCAATTGGTCAGTAAACTGAGTAAATGTAACTAGTTACTACCTGCCTCTACTACAAATTCTTCAACACAACCGATCTTAATATACAAACCCCAAACACTGTGCTGTTATGCTTGGCCCCGTTGTTTGTGTACTTGTGAATTCACTCATTAAATTGGCCATGCATGTGTGTGTTTCTCTAAATTTTTCTTTATGAGAACATGAAGCTTTATTTAAGCTTTATTGGCCTGGAGGTGCAGAATGATATATGCAGGACTGTGTAAGAAACAAACAAACAACAAATCAAGGGTTCATTATAGTGCTGTATATGCTCTATACTTTAGCCACACTTGAATAAGCTTCTCAAACTTGATTGCCCTGTGTGTGCATGTGTGTGTGTGTGTGTGTGTGTGTGAGAGAGAGTGAGAGAGAGAGAGAGAGAGTGAGAAAGAGGGAGCCTCTTTTTCGTCCTATCTCTGTTTGCATACGTCTCCTCACTCTGAAGCTTGAATTAGACACAGATGACTTTCGAGAGCTGTTCAAAGTCCACACATTAAATCAATACAATTATCTCAAGCTAGCGTGAATGTGGAAAAGCCATACACAAGCACACGCACAGCATACACTCTCACGCATCCGTCCCCGGAAACAGAAAAAACACTATTCATAGAGCTGCTCCTCCTACCAACAAGTGCTACTTATTTTCACTGTCTTCTGGTCCAACTCACCGGAGAAATCAACTCACACAAACACACACACACACACACACACACACACACACACACACACACACACATACACACAGAAGTTTGGAAACCTGCAGGTGCAAACTAATTAGCCTCTCACCATTAGCTGTCTCTTGTGCCATTTAACAGGAAGGAAAGAGAGAGGTAAATATAGACAGACAGCTGAAAGAGACAGAGATTCTAAGAAGGAAAGTTATACACAGGACTAGCTGGGCTGCTTTATTACAATCACCTACTTTGTACTTCTACTGACTGGCCACTTTATTAGAAACACTAACACAGATCACTGACCAGTTTTTGACAACACAACAGTGACAGTGTCATTGCTAGACTGAGTGTGATATTTCACTCAAAAACAAATAGCCAAGAGTGGCATTGTGGTCAGAAACAATTGATGAAACTGTGCATCATATAATGAGCTATGGTCCCTGTCAGTTAATAAAATGGACCGAAAAGGAGGGTGTTTCTCCTTTTAATGTGCCAGGAAGTGTGTAAATGCATCGTCTGCTCCAAGGGCTGATGGAAACATCAGGGCCTTCAACGTGGCAGACTCTGGTCTGATTCCCCTTCCCAGGCAAGAACAGCAAGATATACCAGTAAGAGACCTTGGGTAAGACTCCAAATAGTACATCTATGACATGATATGGATAAGAGTCTTTGCTAAACACTATAAATGTAAGTACTGGTATTTGTGACGACCAGTGTGAGTGGACCTGTTTAACTGGTCTGTCAGCTGAATCCACATCAGCATGATGTCCAACAGTCAGAAGAACGCCACACAACTACTGACAAAGTCTGTTCTGAATGAGGCACAATACAAAGCTGCTAATCAGAACCGAACCTGTCTTAAAGGCTCAGTAACAAAAAGCGTCTGTTTAATTCTAATGGCTAAAGACAGGCTGGAAAATTGCCATGTGGGATATGGGCCTTTTAAAATAAGTGTTCTGTTCTTTAACACTGGTGTTTGATGTCACAGTTAAACCTCCTTCAGTTTGTTCTCAATTAAAGAAAGAGCTCAACTAAACACTGACACGTTACAGGACATTTAAACATTTGAATGGCCACTGAAAACAGAGAGCAAGTAATAGAGTTGGGCAGAGAAAGAGGGAGCAATGGAGTGGAGGAGAGTGGAATGAGGGAGAGAGAGAGAGAGAGGGGGAGAGAGAGATAATTAGAAAAAACACCTGTAGGCTGGGTGGAATCAGTCAGACGGAGGGCCTTATTCGTAGGTAGCGGGTGTCAGTCTACAGATGAGGAGAGCAGCGTGCTGAGAACTTCATTAGAGAAGATGGATCACCCCTACTTTTATCTCAAACACACACACACACACACACCCCATATGTGTGTGTGTGTGTTTCTGTGTGTGTGTGTGTGTGTGTATTTGTGTAGACATGCTGAAATGGCTTGTGTATTGTCACACAGTATTGCCATTATAGATTAGTAATAGAGATTAGCCTGTCCCTAAAGCTGCCCCTGTTAAACCTGCAAACATCATTTGTCTTCAAGTAGCAGCACCAACCCTCGAGCAACAAAGCTGCATCTCCAAAACAGAGCCTAATGCACTCTCTCTGTTTCTTTAACTAGACAAAGTTTGTTGTGCTGCAGAGCCGCTGGAGGGTGTGTGTGAGAGAGTGTGTGTTTGTTTTTGTGCATTTTCAGGACTTAAGAGAGCTGACTTTGCAGGGAAACCAAAGCCGGACAAAAAGAACCTTCCATAGGACGGTCAGCCAAATGATCCTGACTTTTAAAAGTGCGTTTTGCACTTTGATTTGGTTCTTGAGGTTAATCCTGAGGATTAGGCCTAGAAATGTCTCATTATATATATAGACACAGTGATATGCAAAAGTGTGGGCGTTCCCCGGTCAAATGACATGCTTTTGTTGATGTATTAAGTGTAACTAAGTGCACATTCTCTACAGAGAGATTGTACATGTACAAGTAACTGTTTATCTGATGAATGTCACATTTGGAGGGAAAAATGTGCCCTGTGCAAAAGTTATGGCACATTTTATATTTTGTTTTTCCAACTTGTTTAAATTGCAATTCCAACTCAGCAAAGTGTCATGTTTAAGTTTGTTCTCTGTTGAGGACTTATACTTCTTTAAATAAAATTTTTCTTATTTACTTATTTTATGTATAAATCAGTTAAAGTTGACTGTTTTTCAAGCTTTTGCATATGATTCTGACAGGGTATAAAAAACAAACCCATATGTGTGTGTGTGTTTGTGTGTGTGTGTGTGTGTGTGCGTTTGAGGCTGGGCGTGTGCTGTTTAAAGCCCATCGTTCTGTGCCTTTGACAGCCTTGTTATGGGACTGTGCCTGAAGCTCTTGTGGGAGAGACTCTATCAGGCAAACTCACTCCAGCCCCCCATCACTCTCGCCCACAACTAATCACCAATCACACGCCCGCGCTCGGATGGAGGACTGCGCTCACTCTGTCTTTCATCTTTCTTTTTCAGCCTATTCTTTCGCCCCATCCATCCAATGCCATCTTGCATGCAATCTTTCAGCGCCGCTGGTCCGTGTGGGCCATTTCAGTCAGCCTTCCCTTTATTTGTGTTTGTGCTCAGACTCCAGCTAAGCAGGCAACATCAGAGCCGTAATTCTTTCTTTAAAAAGCCTTTAAACTGCAAGGACTCCACCGTGGGTCCACCCTTTAGTTCCTCACTAACATAACCACATTCCTTACATATTAAATAAAATTACTTTTAGTTAATGAATTAGTCAGAAGTGAATTATTGAATGAAGTTGGAATTCACAACCACAGGCACAACAGAGCAATTTACTTTTTGTATGAAGTAGGTCAAGGCAGGAAAAAAGCTTTCTCAATGGCTCAGTGATGTAGTACAGTATTGTATAAAAATCACCATGCTTTCATTTATTTGATTTCCAATCAAAATGCTCATGAAGTAAAAATTATTCATTTTTCCGTTTCAGAAAAAAGAAAAGGAAAAACTTGTTGAACAGAGAATATCAAAGAAGTCTTCAATAACCAGGATAATCTCAAAACTATCAATATTTAATGTGTCCAGTCTTTACTTTTGTGCCTCCTAATGCCACTTCAACTCTTCCATCCTTCCAGTCTTAACCCCCTCCAGTTACAGCTGTATCCTCTCACCTAAAGCTTCTCATAAACACACATAAACAGCTACCCTCAAAAACACAAGTGGCTACCCACACACACCTCAGCTGCCTTTCACACCTCACATTTCTTGCACTTTTCTTTCATTTCACCCTCACTGGATGACTGTGACAGCGCCTCTGTGACTATTTACAGTGTGATGAATGGGAGTTTTATTTTGTTTATGTGGTTTCCGACACTGTGTGACACTTTGTTATTCCAACTTTCACAGCACTCTCAGAAAAAAACTGCACCTTTAGGGTACAAACACTATAACTTTGGTAGTGCCCCTCAAGGAAACATCTTACCTTTAGTGCCTTTAGTTGGGGATTTGTACCATACCACTGTACCATACTCCACTGTGGTTCTACTTTTGTTGTTGCGTTGTCCCCATACACTCCGTCATGACTCTATGCTCTTTATTTTATTTGTCAATTAAAAAAAAAAAAACTTGAAGAAGACAAATGTTAGAAACTCACAGTCACACTGGTACTGGGATTTACACAATGTTACCATTGAATGGCATAACTTTAACTGTTAGTATATCTTTAACTTTAGAGCCAAAAAACCATGTTATTCCATTCAGAGTACATTTACACTGTACTTTGGGGGACTAGTATTTGACACTGGACTGCTGCTGCTTTTAGCTTAGCTACATATATTTGATCATTTTTATTGGCAGCAGTGCCAGAAACCATACAAGCGAGTCAATCTATGACTACAGTTCTACTCACAGGTTGAGATATTGTAAGTGTGATCCATGATGCTTCTTTCTGGGTATTAGCTTCCATTACTTTAGCTTGTGGTTCCAGTGCAAAACTAAAGAAAAAAAGATGTCTTGACTGATTGACAACATTTCGGGCAAGGAGATAAAGTGTGTAATTTGATTTCATACTAAACTATTCCTTTAACCTTTAGAATGTGAGTGGTATGGATCCGTGCCAGCAGCGCAACAAATGATAAATCGTCATCATACGGCCAAACAACTTGTTATATGGAAGTTCCCCAAGTTTATGTTGATGCTCGTGGTGTCAGATGTCACACTGAGCTTTGTTTGGTGTTCCTGTGTCACATAGAACCAAAGATATTGTAATTTTAAAAACATGTAATAATAATATCTGCTACTGGGGTTTTAAAAATAGTGTCACACACAAATGCTCATAAAGAACAAAAATGACCCAGTTTCTTTTTTGTTAGATCTTAGAAACAAATGGAAAAAACACAAGAACTTTCAGGATAGTCTCCTCCCACAAGTGGGTGGGGAAAACCAGAGGGGATGGGGGGGAGTTAAGTGAAAGTGCAGCAAAAATGTAAAGCGTGCAAGTGTGTAGGAGAGTGCACTCTGGTTTTAGACTGTTTTTATTTGTTGAAATTACTAATATGCTCTTAGTTTTAAGAGTTAAGGTTTTGAAGAGAAAATTTTGTTGTGCTGTAAAGCTGGAGGAATAGGTCGTAACTTTGTTATCCAGTGTGGATTCATGGATAAAGCCCTGGTACAAGGCCACATGGTAATTACTAGGTGAAACAAGATTTGTACCTCTAATTGCTTTATTTACAACACTAAGGTTTGTATGCGGCGCACTCATTCGTGAATATATTGGGTTGGGAATTGGTAGGAGTGATGTGAAGGTCTTTGTGCAGGACATCCCAGTTCTAACTGAGACGGCAGCGCTGCTCTTCAGCGCACACCCACAGACACAAACACACATGAATAAACCATGATTGGTTTCCTCCAAAGTATAAACCTCCCGTTGTTGAGTTGCAGTTGTGCATGCGATCAAACCTACCCTTTTCCTGTTCCCTTTTCTCTGGATTACACCGGACCATGACTGTGCACTTTAAATCCCACCTGAAGACACTGATGCACTTCGAGACTGAAAAAAAAGGACAAACCAATCTTTGAGGGGATATTTCTTGACTCTGGAAGGGGTTCAGCATGTGGAAGTGTGGTATTTGAAATAATGATACTGCTGAGCAGTAACTCATAACTCACCGTCCTATTAGTTGCGGGGCGGGTGCTGAATAGTGCAGGAGCGTATTGATCGAGTAGGTTCGTGTTTTTCTTCGCCTGTAATGAAGTTTAGGCGCCATTGCTGCATACTAATGCACTCCCCTGCTTTTATGACATGGATGCCTTACTTTTTTTATTCGCTGCTTCCAGAAGGAAAAGTAATTATTCCACATTTTTTGGGTCCTTTTTTTCCTGTTTGAGTGCATTTGTATTCATGTATGAGAGTGGTGGTATCAACCTGGCTGCTTTCTGTCTTTCTCTCAGTCTTTCCCTCAAAAAAAAAAAAACAGACGTGCATGTGCTCATATACCTGTTTGTAAGTCCTTTATGCTGAGTGTTCATTCCTCTATACAGTAATGAATTTAAGAAGTGGAAATGTGTTTCATTCTCTCTCTCTCATGTTCTCTCTCTCACTCACTCTCTCTTACTCACATCAACTACTGACTCGACATATTGAAAATATGACTTGCATGCTGTAACACCTGAATATAATACATGCACAGTCTTGAATGAGTATTAGAAATGCTAGCAGTGTGATGCTCTGGGCAATGTTCTGCTGGGAAACCTTGGGTCCTGCATTCATGTGGATATTGTTTTGATATATACCACCTACCCAAACACAGATCACAGATCAAGTACACCCCTTCTTGGTAATAGTATTCAATACTGGCAGTGACCTCTTTCCGAGAGCGCAAGATGTTGACATGGCTTCCAGATTCCCTAGAACTCAGTCCGATCAAACACCTGCAGGATGTGCTGGGCAAACTAGTTTGATCCATGGAGGCCTCAACTCAACCTACAGGACTTAAAGGATCTGTTGCTAGCACCTTGGTGCCAGATTCATCCACTTTCCTCAAGGTTGTCTGGTATCCATAATGCTCAGGTAGAGACTGTGAAAACACCATAGGCTCCGTATTGTTGGTGATGTATTATTAAGTTCTTCCTTCTGGGAACTAGTGCCATCAAAATGATCAAATATATTGTCTCTGGTAAATCAGCAAGATTCAAGATTCAAGATTCTTTAATTGTCATATACACAGTTAGATAAGTACAACATGTAGTGAAATGTGCCCCTGAAATATCCATGTGCAATGTAGTTATAAATAATGAAATGAAAGAGAAATTGAAAGGCTAAATATTAAAATAAATTGATAGAATAGTTTTAAATAAACATTTTAAGTATAGATCTGAAGTGTGAAAATGTAATAGAATAGAGGATGTACTTTAAAGTGCAATGTCCTAGTTTGCATTTGATGTATATGGACATTAATAACAGATGACAGACGAGATGAGGCAGGTGAGGTAGAGAGGCAAGTGAGATACAGAGAGATAGTGAGGTAGCGAGGCTGGTGAGATACAATGAGGTAGACAGGCAGGTGAGATACAGTGAGATATTGAGGTAAAAAGGCTGGTGAGATACAGTGAGGTAGAGAGGCTGGTGAGATACAGTGAGTTATAGAGGCAGGTGAGATACAGTGAGGTAGAGAGGCTGGTGAGATACAGTGAGTTATAGAGGCAGGTGAGATACAGTGAGGTAGAGAGGCAGGTGGTGGTAACTGAGCTGAACTCACAAGGCAGGAAGAATGAACGACACTTGATGCTCAGATAGTCCAGTTGAAGCGAACAGGAGTGAGACAGATCAGAAACACTCTTTATCCGCACCACTTGGTGTTCACTATGAAACAGACTCCCCCACTTTTTGATTTGTTAGCCTCTGCTCTTCTGTCCATGTAGAGCACAGAGAAAAGGTCAGATAGAGTCACAGCTTGATCCAGCACTGGGGGGTCAGCCATGTCTCAGAAAAACACAGAATGTTGCAGTCTCTCACATCCCATTAAGGAATCTTGAATATTGAATCTTGAATCATTGGAAAGTCTCTCTTGCTCTGAGATCGTCCAGCTTGTAGTCCAGTGACTGAATGTTTGTGACTAGAATCAAGTGATTTGATTTCCAACTTGATTTCCAGTGTCCCAGTGTTGCACTGTCATAAGCTGCTAAACCCATTGATATGTGAGCATGAAAGATAGTCAAACATAAAATACTAAATAACAATTTAGTCTACACAGAGCATTCAGAAAGGCGTCTGAACGTAGCTGTATTATACCAAAAGATTAGGTGGACAAAGATTAGGTGGGAAAACATTAGAGCATTCCTTTAACAACAGGAAAAGCTGGAATGACAAGTGGGAGTTGTAGGTGTTGGCTTATAAACCAATGACCTTCTCATTAGTGTGTGCTTATGGTTCCAGTAGATAGGTCATAACTGAAGGTCATCCTCCCAGATGCCATCTGGCTGGTGCTAAGTATATGTGCATATGTGGCCATGTATTTAGCTCTTTGTGGGGACCAAATGTCCCCAGGATGATGGAAAACATAAATGATAATCTAATAAGGAAAAATGCTTTTGTTTGATAAAAGATAAAAGAGCAGAAAGATTTGCCTTTGGTTCCTGAGGTTAAGGTCAGGGCAGAGGGAGATGTTGGTATTCAGCTACTACAATTCACTGAAATTCATGTCAAACATAGTAATACATGCTTAAGTGTATGTGTATGTGAGGGAAGGAGAGAAAGAGGATTCCAAGTAAATATGGAGCAGATGGATGATGTCATCAGTGTGCATGACACAGGCCGTTTACATCATGAATGTCACTAGAGGAAGTTTGAAGGTGACTGACACCAGAAAGTGGCAGAATGTGTGTGTGTGTGCAACTTCCACAGCATTTTGGTTTGCTGGTCTTGGGGGAACGCAGTATGTAAATGCAGCATGTGTATAAAAGCCTGTTTATATGCTTGGGTATGCAGAGCTGATAGTCACTTGCAGTTTATAGGGCTGCGGGCTGTATGTGTGTATGTGTGTGTGTGTATATGTATGCATGTGTGCACGTATATGCATATGAGGTAGTCCTACAGCTACCAACCCCTGAAAGATATACCCTCCCATCTATTTTTAAAGAAACACTTACTTCATGATCCACCACCCAAAGAGTGAGTATGTGGTCAAAACCTATTGTACCCCTGGATGGATAACACTAAGAATGCCCAATCTTGGTCCTAGAGATCCATCAACCTGCAGAACTTGGTTCAAAGCCTAATCTGACACACCTGACCCTTTCAAGTGCATCTGAATATTAGATGTGTTTGAGCATCCTTGACTAACCCAGACTGTACGTCAACTCTGCACCACTGAAGTGGACCTACATGGTAGCTGCTTCTATTGATATGCTGAGTTTACATGTTGGTGTTGAAAAATAGTTTGGTGCTTTATAGCAGAACTGATGACGCTGCGTTCAGCTGAACATTGTTGCTGGCCGTGGCAGATTTTCCTTCACTGCTCCACTGAAAACAGAGGAATATCTGGTTTGCTGTCAGTCTTCTACTACCAACAGGTAGATGCAGCATATACACAATACAGCAGAAGAATAGAAGATATGGTCAGCTTGGTTGTTATCACAGCTAAGAAGCAGGCTGAAAGGTAAATCCTGAACAGGAGGTAACTGCAGTAGCACATCTGCCAGCAGCGCACAGGGTATCTTCTCACAGCTCGGCTATTGTTCAGCCCCACACACTTGAAATATCTGCATGAAAGCTTTCTCGCTTAACATCTGCGAGGAGGACTCATTGGGATTTTGCATCTGTGTATCTGTATCACAGCTGAATGAATCAAGGGACAGAAGAATGAGCTTACATAAGATTCTAGGCTAGATTACAGCGGTTCATATCCAGGGCATGTACAAAGCCTTTAGGCCGCTATGTAAATCACAATATTGGCTACGTTAAGGTAAAAAGTACTTCTGGTGTTTGGCCAGTCTGTAGTAGCAGTTCAAAAGGAACATATCATTTTGCTGAATGATTCAACTCTGAACAATTCTTTGAAAGGAACTGCCGTGCCATTAGTGGCAGCAGGAGAAAGAGGGGAGAGAGCTGCCTCTTATGGGAAACATGAAGCCATGCTTTGTTAATATAATAACAGTGTGGAGCATGACTCTGACTGAATTAGTATTCCTGATATGATCAAGAGCCGCAGAGTCTTACCTGAAGCCAAGGACAGACAGCTACACACACACACACACACACACACACACACACACACACACATACACACACACACACACACACACCACACACACACACACACACACACACAC
>JBBPCZ010152889.1:0-18514 GCA_037974445.1 Brycinus macrolepidotus | reverse complement strand
TGTCCCGGACGGGACAAATCAAAATCACCCATATTTCGGGATGTCCCGGACAATTCGGGACGGTTGGCAACCCTACCCAGAAGTGACTAATATTACTTATAATGTTAGAGTTAGTGACAAAGGGGGTCATGACGCTTTTATATACACCCCTTTGCTGCTGCACACCGAAGTCTGTTTTCTTGTAGAGAAGTAAAACAATGCTGTGGGGATAGATGAAGGAAAGGGTTCTAATAAATATTGACGAACCCTGGGAGTCAATTTCCTACTCTCAGAGAGGAAAGTGAAGAAGAACATAGAGTGGATATTACAAGAACACTACATGCATCAAAATCAACCTTGAAACAAGAGGTTTTGGAATGGCCTTCACTGTATCCAGACTTTGTTCAAAATCTGCGATTATAACTAAAACTATGAATGTTTCTAAAATGTAAAGAAAAAACTGAAAAATATGATTCATAAATCCAAAATAAAGACTGCGATTGGGTATTACTGTGATTTATGTGATTTCAGGCAAAGGAAGTCCCTTAGCTGTTAACCGCTCCAGACGCACGCACACAAGAATACAAACACTTCTTTAACTCAAATTAAAATAGTTTATTTCAACCTTTTTTGATTTTACATAGCGCTAAAACATTTCTGTTTATGACCAAGCAAACATTTTGAATGTTTATAATGGGAGTGTGTACATATACATGCATACATTGCAAGAGTGTTCACTTTTTCTCCTGGAAGAACTCATTGCAGAGCGTGGTGAGGCAGGCAACAAGAGTGACGTACTCTGTGAAGTCCACGGTTCCATCAGCGTTGTGGTCCAGGTCCTTAAAGATCTTATCAAGTGCTTTCTGGTCTGTGGTTTTCTGTTACATAAGAACACATAAAAGGCAGCACTAGTTGGTATCACCATACAGTACAATCTAAAAGTAGACTGTGTACAGCACTAGACTAACTGTTTTTTTGTGTAATTCAAATTGACCTACTTTCCCCACTTTATCCTTGAAGCTAATGTAGCTAAAAAGTAATGGAAGCTATGTGCGGTAATTAGCATTGGGCAAACTGCATACCTAGGACTGGAATCACTTATCGATTTGACAATTATGGACACAAAAATGTATTGTTTTTTTCTTTCTTTTTCCCATGTTCTAAGCACTGAGCTCTGATCTGACCTATTTATGTCTCATGTGCAAATGCAGCAATGAGTTTTTCTGCGACTGACCTGTCACATGGCTACTTAGAGAAACAGCATCAGAAACAGTCTCATGTAGTTTATGTTAGTTTAATGTTCAAATGTCCTAAGGCATTTTTACACTAGTTCAGTTTTTATGAAAAAAAAAGCAGCTATGACTCTAACTAACACCGGATCCAGTGAGTAGTAACAGCGATAATGTTATCATTGTGGATGCAAGAACATTGCGAGGCTGAAGCTCTGCTGCAGGGCTGTGCGTGCGAAGGAGTTCTAGTCTCTGCTTCAGCTGAAAGCTTTTAAGGTAGCAAACAAACCATGAGCTCTAAAGAGAAAGTACAAGTGACAGCTTGCCTTTTTATTTTGATATATTGTTTTCTATATATTGTTTTGACTGTAAAACTGCACCTTGGGATTCTTCACCCCGTTGCTGCATCAATAAAAACTGTTATAGATATTAACAAACGTTACTTTAAAATACACAGTGGTTTGAAATAAAAATTGGTTGATTTTTCATACTTGCAAATTTTGCATAATGCAAATTAATGTGCATAAGATTAAGGGGCTGGGATTTGCATAAGGGGCTGGGATTTGCATAAGACTATTTGTCTCTAAACTGTGGCTTCAGCTGACAGAACTTCACTGGTGTTCCGTGGGTGTGGTATGCAGCTCTGTTGCTACTTGTAAAGACTGTTGAGCGACTCTCACCCCGAAGACGGATCCGAGCTCATTGTTGAGCAGGTCCTTCAGCTCCCCCTTACTCAGTGTGTACTTGTCTCCCTCCTTTCCAGAGTATTTATGGAAGGTAGTGATCAGCATTGCCATGGCTTGCTCTACCTGGGACATGGTGGCTTCTGAAGGAGGAGAAAATTGTAAAAGGTTAAATTAAAAACAGTTTGTTTTCACTTTACACCTCATGAGAGAGATCACATGACCTTCAGCCACTAAGGATCATTACACGTATACTCTTGCACAACACACGCATACACACGTACTTTTGCATACACACACACGTCGACTAACAGAATGCCACCACCCAGGCTAAAGAAACGTTCTTCATTCTGCACTGTCAAAGGAGGAATCTCAAAAAAGGAATGAAGTGAGAGAAAGAGGGAGGCAGGAAGGATAAGAGTGAGAAGGAAAGAAAGAAAGAGGGGGAGAAGGGAGTGAAGAGGAGTGGTGAAGTAAATGACTGGTCTATACAAGCTGATTATAGCCAACGCCCTTCGCTGTGCTCTGTAATTAAGTCAATGTTAACGAATGAAGCGTTAACGAATGAAACGGGAGAGAAAGAGAGACAGATATTTGCAGACAAAGGCCCCCCCACTTCCACTGGGCTTTGCAGACCCCCCCCCCCCTTCTTTTTGAATTTAGATACATAAATAGTTAGCAAAAAAGTGCATTATTTGATTTAGTTGTATGTACCCGTTGCATGTTAAATGAAATATATTTAGTTGTCACAAATATTGCCAAAAGTAAATGCATTTAGGTTTCCAGACAGTATAGAATGGTTCAATTTTTTTGGACGTAATTCGAAAATTGCACATTGTGTTCCAATATCTCAATGAATGGAGTACCAGAAGTGAAACGAAAACATTTTACATTGATCTCTATTATAAGGTAAGGCCATTTTTTTCTTCTCCTGTAAAGTGACCGCTTTCTGATCGAAAGAAGGGAAATGTCTCACATTCTTTATCAGATCGCATACTCTGATCTCATAGCTGCAGGCTTGAACAGCAGAATGGAAAAAAACAGGGAGGGGTCTGCAAGCCAGAGAGAGTTTACAACTTCTGCGCAGCTTCTTGGCTCGCTCTGCACAATGAATGGAACAAGCACTGAAAGAGGGCGTGGAGCCAGAGCGACAAACTGCACAGCCTGGCAAACGCTGGAAACATTCGAGAAAGCACCAAAAGTAAGCAGCTTCTAAATCCTCTTCCAAAATTCAGGCCAAAAGGCCAAGAACCAGGAAAAAAAGTTAACTCTTAAGAAAAGTATGCCAATGCATTACTTCAGCAGTTCCTTGCAGCACAATGTTTTCCAAGTCCTTGTTTTGCCCCCCTCACTCACCTTAGGTTGGTACGGAGACCTCGACCAGCAACAAGAAAGAGAGAGATAGATGGAGGGAGTGAAGGGAAGTGGGATGGACCTGCTGTTATATGCACTAGCTGCCACACCCTCTGGCCCCTTCCGCTCTACCCTCCTCAACTGGTGGCTAACTCCCTCCTCCTCCTCATCTTTCTCCTTCCATGTCCTTTTATGCCTCCCTGGCTGTTGGAAGTTCACAATAGAACAGTAATTACCACCGTGAGATGCTACGACATCTCTGTAGGTCCAACCTTTTGTCTGAGCTAAAATGCAGCATTGCGCCCCCCCCCAAACTACCATAGAAACTCTGTTTGCCTAGTTCCTTGTATGAAAGCACGCTCAGTGAGTTGGGCGTAACGTAGTTTCCTACTTGGAAACATTCCAGCCTCGCAAAGTCAGGTTTTTCTAGGGCCCAGGGTAGTTTTGTTCAGCTTCGACCAATTAAAGCTTCGGCCAGGAGGCTTAAACTGAGACCTACCGTTAATACCCAGCCCATTATTCACTAGCCCAGCAAGTTTAGCAATGTTTTGTGAGACAACTAAGGCTTGTGCATACAGTAAACCTGGGCGTGTCTGGTTGTAGGGCTGCAGAGTATTATAATAGTCCACATATTCTGAAGAATGGAGGGCAAACAGAACCACCTACAAATTAAGCAAGCGGATAGTGCCGGCTCAAATAGGTTATTGGAAGTTGGCGGGGGAATAAAGCGTGTCAGCAACCACTTCACATGTATTCAGCACAGGAAAAGATCACCATAGAGCCACCCTTGATTTGATATTTTTGGATAACTCAACCTAGTGGCGACAAATGACATGTCTAAAACCCCCAATGTACCAGGAGTACGCATGCACACTTCCATGGGGACCTAACAAAACAGACCAGTGATCACATATTGTGCAAAAGGTGGGCTTCAGTCTGTAATTGTACCCCTATATAGAAAACCTCTATGATAGGTGGACCTCATAAAGTGGGTAGAATGTACAAAGGGTTTCTAATGTAGGGGCAGAGAGTGGAAGAATAAGGGGTTTCCAATTAAGTGGCTAGAGAGTAAAAATATGTAAGGGATTTTAATAAAGTGGCCAGTAAGTGGACAAGGGGTTTCTAAAATGGTGTCCAGCAAACAGAGGTTTCCAATAAAGTGGCCAGACAAGGAAAGGACAAGGGGTTTGTAATAAAGTGGTCAGAGAATGGGAAGTCAAGTGGTTTCTAAACAAGTGTCCAGAGAGTGGAAAGACAAAGTGTTTCTAATAAAGTGGTCACATGTGAATATATATCATAATGGGTTGTGGAAAATCATATTCTGTACATGCTGTAACACTGCACTATATGTCTACTTTATATGAAGAGCCATTTTAAGCTGTTTGTTTCTAATTTAACGAAATAACAGGAGATGCACTGTGAAGGGTGAAGTCACAAAAACTCAAAAACCAATGTTGTAGCTCACATTAGCTGAACAGTACATTTCGTTCATTATGCCAGAGATCCTTGTGGCAGCACCATATCATTCTTCAGATAGAACTAGCAGAAGGCTGTCATAAACATAAAGGTGGTTATAGGTAGGTGCGGTAGATTACCAGGCCCAACTCATTAGTCTAACGCTGAGATGTAAAGTACACAGATATAAAGGGGAGTGGCTCTTGAATAGTGTTGAAGAGCATAGCAAAGAGAGAACATACATGTTTCATTTGTTTACACTAAAAGACCATTGTTATGAGCGTAATTTTTTATTTGAAAGAGGTTTGTATGTAGGCCTAAAAGTAGTTTGTTAAGACCGCCTATTTTCTGCTAGGCTGGTAGGTAGGGATTAGGATCAAGCTAGCAACTTTTTATAGCAACTCTCTGGATGGCAGTTACAGTTTGAATGTTGCCTCCTTTCGTAAAGACTTAAACTCTCTGAATATTACAGGAATCTGTTAGCTTAGCACAACTTAGGGGCAGAATATGGCCCTCAGAAAGACTGATAACACCCATTCGCAGTAACGGATGGATGAGGGCTGTCTGAGAGGGCATGTTTTTTTTTTTTAAGTGGAGTGGGACTCTTGTAATAGTGACAACATATATGTGAACTGATGAGGAAAATACAGTTTTGTTTTACAAGATCTCCTTGCACAACTTGAAAGCGATTGCGTGATTTAGGCATGCAGTTAGTACAATGCTGATTAGTGCTTTCATTACTTTAGTTGTGCAAAACTTGTAAGAAGCTAGTTTGCAGAAGCAAACTTCAGACATCAAACATTTCATCTACCTCCGAACTGGGAAGCTTCTTCTTCTTCTTCTTCTTCTTCTTCTTATTATTATTATTATTATTATGTTTTCCATTCTGATGTGAATTTGCATTTCTGTTTGGGATCATTATTTTGCTCCATCACCTGATTATATTGTGTAAAAGTATTACACTTTGGGCCGGTCTGGTCATAGAACATTATCCCAAAAGGATTAGGGATTGTCCAGGTGCTATATTGCAAATGTGAGATAAGCACCAATAAGCAACCAGCAGTGTTCTATGTGGAGTCATGAAGACTGACTTTACCTGAGACCAGACAGACCTGCAGTTCCTGGATGTTCTTCTGGAACACTTAGTGGCTTCAAGGATGATTTGCCGTTGTGGGGGAAATTTTTGACAGGGTACCAACTTCTGTGAAGATGCTCCAATGTTTCAGACCTTTTTGTCTGGTGTTGTCCTAGACCTAGAACTGCACAATATTCCAGTCTCTGCAATACTGATATCGCAAAAGGCTACGATATGCAAATGAGCCTCTAACCATTCACAGTATTTCTGACAGAACCGATCACAGCTCCAGGCGAGTTACTGGGTGCTCTAATGAACTGAGGGCTTTGTGTAATTTAACAAAAGTCAAATCTTTAACCATTAAATATGTTGGTGAATTGGTGCAGGGCTAAACTGCTGTAGCCAGAAAAAGGAGACATATTTAAATGTTTTGGTTTTGTAACGTCACAAAAACTAAGATTTGAATACAGGCTGTTTTTGTAGCGTATTTTCCATATATGGACTGTATGGATGGGAAGGAGTAAACATACCATTTGAAATAACATTTACAGACTATAAAGCCTTTCTAATTCCAGAAAACCGATGGTATGGACCCTTTAATATCGTGAAAGGCATTGCAATCACAATTTGTAGCAGAAAAAGTTCATATGTTGCCCATATCATGCAGCTCTACACAGAACCTTAGCAATGGCTTTGTTACCCTTTCCAGACGAATATATTCCTACATTTTTTTTTTTTTAAATCACAGCCTATTGTGCTTGTGAGCAAGTTGTGGCAACTACATTACTCTGATAATAAACTTGCATGAGGTTCACATGCAGCATATATGGCTTGTTAGTCAAGCTTGTTCAGTCAGTGGAATCTCATCAGTTAAATGGGCTTAATTTGTCAGTTTGGTTACTTGCACTGCCACCATTGACAGCGCCTCCACAGCATGTACTGTAATGTTTGGAATATTTTTTTGTTGGAATGTCCTCTGTATATTTTTACTACTTTATTTTAGCCTTTACAAAATTCTCTTTAATTTCATTTAAATTATTTGATAACTTTATTGCAAAGTCTGAACGGTCGCCTCAGGGGCTCATTTCACTACATGTTGTTCTTGCATAACTATGTACGTGACAAATAAAGCATCTTGAATCTTGAATTGAACAGCAATGTGCTTAGATTCTTCACGACAGCTCAGCACTGCAGTCTGAAACAGGCCTCGACACGCTAGGTGTCCAAAAGTGTGAATGCAGCTTTAAGGTGCTCCCATTGATGACACAGGTGTTCATTTGTGAACACAAATGTGCAGAATGAGATACAATCAGAATGGAGTTTATTTACATATATCAGTCTTAAAGAAGCTGTAACAAAATCTGTGTTTATTTAAGGGATAAAGTGAGGTTAGAAAGTGATCAAGTGGACAAAAATTACCAATCTGGGGTGAAAGTGTGAAAATGTCCTACGATTAATGAAACAATTCACCACTGGCATTGCAAATAGGCACGATACTGGGATTAATCCCCTAGCACTTGTATGTGCACTAATAAAGTTTAGGGCCTTGTTTGTAGGGCAGTCGCTTTATTACAAGCTGCTCTACAGGGAATAGCAGAAAGAAACAGAATGGAAATAAGTGCTATGTGGAATAGCGTGCTGCACGTGTGAGAGTATGCTCATGTTTCAAAGGCTTGGAATGCCACTGTGGTAGCTCATATCAATTTGATCAGATACATCAGATACAAAGAAGAGCTGATAGGACCGCTCCACTGTTCACTCCAGTGAAGCAATCATTGGACATTCTGTTTTGACACTGGTTTCTCACGGCCTGGTCACATCACGCCAGTCATCACACGCTTCTCAAGTGCTTTCCAAACAAAACATTGCCAGATACCAGACAGGCTACAGTCAATAATTAAGCTATAGAGTGGATGTAAAATCAGATCACAACATTTTTCTTTCCTTCATGAAGCATGAAGCATCTATAAGTGTGTGGGTGTGAATGAATGTGTGGGTCTTGCATGAAGCTGTCGAGACTTGACGGCATGAAGTTCCCATAGTCAGCTTGATGTGAGGAAATAGTTGCGCTGGACAAAACACAATGAATAATGTAACGTGTGTGTGTGTGTGTTCGTGTATGTGTGTGTTTGTGTGTGTGTGTATTATATTATATTGTATATAGTAAGTGCAGAATGTGCAGAAGTGTGTTCTCTGATTTAACAGTGTCCTTTAGCAGAGCTAGAGGTAAACATCTGGATAATAATGTTGATTTATCAGTCTACTCAGGACTTATCAGGAACTTCAGTGTTTACAAAGAAGCTGTTTTTTCAGATTGACTTTAAAGGCCGTCGAACAAGCATGTCTGCTACACAATGTGTGCTGCTTTTAAAAGTAAATATGCAATATTTGGTGATGTTTCCTTATGCACACATACATTGTTTTCTTTTTATTTAGTGAGTAAGTATTAAGTTACTGCCTTTTCAAAACAGAACATCGACAGAATGCTCTGCACTCTGAGTATTCTGTGACATCTCGGCCCCGTTAATAGCAAATATAGTAAGCAATGTTTATCTCCAAAAAGTATCACTGACTGACTTTTATTGAGGCTTTTGAATTAAAAAGTGATGGTACAGCTGGTGGTCTGGTGGTTAGGGAGTTGCCCCTGCAATCAGAAGGTTGTGGGCTCGAATCCCAACACTGCTAGTGTCATCACTGAGGTTCCCTTGAGCAAGGTACCATCCCCACACACTGCTCCCCTGCTGTCCCTCGTTGGTGGCAGCCCCCTGCTTCACTTGGTGAATGAGTTAAATGCAGAGAAAGAACTTCACACTGTGTGCTGTGGTGTGTTCACGCATGTCTATAAGGGGCCACTTTACTTTACTAAAAGTTCCATGTGTATGTTCTAGGTTCTAGCTTCCATGTGGATGTCAAAAATTGTAGCTCAGTGTTACCCAGTAAAAGTAGCTTCACTTACCTCTTACAGGTCTTTTACATATCTATGAGTGGCAAAAGTATGCAAGCCTCTGGGATTAGCAGTTAATTTGATGTGAAATAACAGTCAGGTGTTTTCAGTCAAAGGCATGACAATCAGGTGGGAGCGAGCGCCCTGTTTAATTTAAAGAACAGGGATCTATCGAATTCTGATCTTCACAACACATGCTTGCAAGTGCATCATAGCACGAACAAAGGAGCTTTCTGAGGAGCTCGGAAAAAAATGTTGATGATGCTCATCCGTCTGGAAAACCATTTCTAAAGGGTTTGGACTCCACCAATCCACAGTCAGACAGACAAGTGAAGGAAATTCAAGACCATTGTTACCATCCCCAGGAGTGGTCACCCAACAAAGATCACTCCAAGAGCAAGGCCAGTGTCCAGGACTGATCAACAGTTACCGGAAATGATTAGTCGCAGTTAATATTGCACAAGGGGGTCACAGCAGATACAAAATGCAAAGGTTTACATACTTTTGCGTCTCTTATAAATGTAATATTGGCTCATTTTCCTCAGTAAATAAATGGTATAATATTTTGGCTCTTTGTCTACTTTTGGGACGATGCTTTAGGTCTTATTTATGCAGAAATAAAGAAAGCACCACTGGATCTGATTGGCCAAGGCTTTATTGGCATCTGACATTTGCACTGGGTCTAAGAGGCTAATAGGGTAGACTTTTGTGTTACTGGAAAATACAGTATGTTGAGTATCACAGGCTTCCATTACTTTAGCTGCATCGTACCTGCAGTGCAAAACTAAAGAAGCAAACACTAAGCATGGTCTTGGTCAACTAACCAGATTTGGGATATTGGGAAATAATGTGCGGAAATTGCGTAAGTATTATTTTGTTGTGAACTATTCCTTTAAATTTGCCAAGCTATTGTTCATAATGCTGTGCCAAACTGGTCGTTTGCCCAAATGGAAAAAAGAGGTGTCAAGATTATGCTATTTTATGGGATATTTTATGAATTGCAGATCTTTTTTGAACTATTTGCTGCAATTATTTTCTGTTAACAGCATGTAGAACATTCAGATGAGTGGACATGCGGTCATGAGTTGTACAAGCTTAAGGTGAGCTAAACTGAGGGAAAGCTGAGGGAAAGAAAGGAAATGTCCATAAAACCCGTACTGTTGCTCTGCCTACACGCACACTTGATGATTCAGTGTCAGCTGCATGGCTTCGATTAGCGTCCCCTGTGTGTGCCACTATTGTGTTTCTATGACAATGCTGTCCATTGCTGCTGTGAGAAGCTACGTTTGCTTTTGCCGTTGGTTGGTGACAGAGAAAAAAGAGGGGGAAGCGAAAGGGTGCGTGTGTTCATATCCTACCAGTATTGTGCCCAGACATAAAAAGGATCTGGAAAGGCTGTGCCTGCGCTTGTGTGCTTAGCACTTTGCGAGGACCAAAAAGTCTCCAGCATGATGGAAATCGTGCCATTAAAGGCATTTACATCAAATGCATTTGCATAAATGCAGATTTTATTTGTACAAGCCCTAAAATATTCACTTTTTGTTCCTGAGGTTAAAGGAGTACAGTAGGGTTGGCCAAACATGTCAGTGTAACAGTGAATGATGCATTTGCTGGAAGATTAACATACTGCAGCTTTACTTAACACACTCATATGGCTAATTGTGAATGATGCTTTTGCAAACACTGTAGCTGTTCGGTTTTGAAGTTAAAGTAATGCAGCAGTTTGGCATTGCCTGATAATGTAGCTAACAGTGAATGGATTGACTGTGGTCTCTGAAATTAAAGAAATCCAGCATCCAAACATGCTAATGTGGCTAACAGTGAATGAAAGGAGTCCTATGTTTCCTAGACCTGTTATTTTTTCTGTGACATGTCTAGGAAATAGCCCTTTGTTTAAAGGTTTATATGTTGCCCAGGAACTATGTTCCATCATTGAAATTTTCTAGAAAACAACCCTATGGTGACATGAGCCCATGTTTTAGTGCCAAGCTTCCTCAGTCATGTTTATTGAAGTTCTACAGGAGCAGAACGTGCCCAATTATCACTGTGATCTAATACAACATACATTTCTTTTATTACTTAATTCTACAACATGACATTTGATTTGCCACTTTGTACTGGGCTAAATGTAGTTAACTACTCAGTCTATTGCTTTATTCTGCTTGCTAAGAGCTACACAACAAACCACAACCAAAAGAAGGAACGTGCCATGCCTAAACCACACAAAACAATTACTCAGAAAGTATATAATACTCCCTGACTTCTCAAAGAACATCATAAAATTTGGAACACTGAGGCTAGCCTGGCGGCGGCTAATAGTGATAAACACAGTAGCTTGAGCTAGCAGCAGTGAACAGTGCATTTCCTAAAGATGAACTAGCTTTAGTGACTAACTGAATAACAGGGAACAGCCACTTTTTTAAACTGTTCCTTGGTTTAAAAAGGTGTAGCACATCAACATTTAGCTGCAAGCACACAGAAAGACATGGAAATACCTCTCAAAGGTAGGAATACAAATGTGTGTGTGTTTGGGACAGAGAGAGAATGAGAGAGAGAGAGAGAGAGAATGAGAGAGAGAGAGAGATTGAGACAGAGAGAGAGAAAATGAGATAGAGAGAGAGTCAGTGTTTGCCTTTGAATTAGCGATAGAGAATGAAAGAGCTTGAAGCGAGAACCGAATGGGTTTGGGGTGGGGTGGGGTTGGGGGGTGTGTAGGAGTAAACTCGGCTAACCTCTCTGTCATTATGTAACAGGGCCATGAATCACTGGAATAGAATTTCACCCTTATTCGTGCCATGACTGATCTCTGCACAGTTTGGATGCGTGTGTGTGTGTGTGTGTACTGTTGGTGCCATACTGCCAGAAAGAGAATAAGAGAACAGAAGAGAACAGAATAGTAGAGAAGAGAAGAGAAAAGAGGAGAGAAGAGTTTGGAAAGTACCTAAGCGTGTAGCAGAATGTGCATCTCTGCCAAAATGTTTATGGACATTTTTTAAGGGTTACACACACACACACACACACACACACACACACACACTAGTTTTTCAGATGAATGCACTGAGGAGTTTTGGAGATTGCTAAGAGACAGTTGGTTTGTGGTTAAAGTCTCGGTTTGACCAAAAATCTGATTTACAGTCCCCACCCCCCACCAATCCATCACTTTTTACCCCCAAATCAAACAGCAAATCGACATACCCAACACAGCTTAACACAAGTGTAAACAACTATTTTGGCATGAATAAAACTTTTAGGAAAAGAAGGAATCCGCTTTCTGTAAACAAGAATGAGTTCACAAATGCTTGACTGTGACTTTAATGAAAAGAGAAAAAAAAAGGATCCAATTTAAATGTGGATTTGTTCTAACACAAAACAGATGACGGCTTTGGTTCTCGTACCACTAATGAAGCTCATACTGAAGGAGCTAAACTGCAGGCTGTGTGTGTGCACAGGTCAAAAGAAGCAATTGTCTTTCTGCAGTTGTAAAATGCGCTTGCCAGGATTGGGTTCATTTAAGAGAGAGGGAGGGAGAGAGGGAGAGAGAGAGAGAGAGAGAGAGAGAGAGAGAGAGACAAAGAGAGAGAGAGCATCTTTTCTACTCTAATTCTAGAGTGATGGTACAAGAGGGCCAGTTATCTGGTCACTGTTAGTGTGCATTCATTACTGAAGGCCTTTTGTGAGGGAGTGTGACTCCAAGCAGGCCAGCCACATGATATTAATATAGTCTTATTACGCAGTGGAGGGGCAGGCCTTGCCGTTTAACTCTGTGTGTGTGTGTGTGTGTGTGTGTGTGTGTGTGTTGTGGGTTGGGTGACTCATGATGTTTATTCGCTAACTAGACATTCAAAAAAGTTCTCAGCTAATCATTACAAAAGCAAACAAGAAAGGCTTTTGTTGCTAAAAAAGCAACAAAAACCATTACTGCTAGCTAGATAACCAGCCAACTTATTCTAGCAACAGTTAATCTGGCCGTAAATAACCAGAATGCTGACCAGCTAGCAAGCTAATCTAGTTAATGTGTCTAACAACACTTGCTGGCTAACTAGCTCATGTAACTACTGGCAGGGGCAATGGCATTATCCAATGCCAGTTTTGTATTTTACAAGCATACCTAACGTTAGCTAGCAGCACAGATGTGTTTATTAGTCTAACAACACTTAGCCTGGCAATAACCTTCATTCTGATTAGCCAGGTCATCTAACAACTGACAAGGGCAATAACCAAGCACTTTAGCTTTTGCCTTATTTTTGTATTTCACATGTATACCTGATGTTAGCTAGCAGCACAGATGTGTATATCAGGCTAACTGTAAAGATTTGTTGATTGCTACCAGGACTGGTTGACGATTAGTAGTCGTTTGTGTAATGCTAGGTAGTAAAGAATAATGACGACTAAAAACGAATGTGTTTTTCTGTAAAAATGCAGGGGCTTACTGGTTAGACTGCTTAAGGGCACTAGTTTAAATCCAGAAAATGCTCACTTTTGTTTTGAGGAGAAAGTCTTGCTTGCCTTTACATGTGTATCAGGTTAAGCATCTTTGCAAGCTTTTGAAAGCAAGCTCTGCCATAAAAAACACGCACACGCACGCACGCACACACACACACACACACACAGGATGGTAAAGGCTAATGTTTTCCTGCTGCCTCCCTGGCACAGTAACCCCTACAGAGGAAGCAGTCCAGCCACCCAGCCTCCAGTCTGCAAAGTGTCGTTTTCCTCCCTCGCTTCTCTTCTACCTCTTTCTCTCTCACCTTGGTGTCTTCTCATCCTCTCTTTCCATGTCTTATTGTCAGTGAGCAGCTCATTGTGGGCGAACAACAAATTAAAGGATATTTTTGGAGTCGCACACTCCATGTTTACAGAACAAAACAGGCCTAACCTGAAAAAAACAGCTGGATTCACAGGAAAGAATGCTGGTGTTAGCATTCAGTACCAGAGACACGAAAAACATTCCAAAAAAGAACAGATTCTTCAAATGCTGTGACTGGGGTGACTAAGGGATGCGTCACACAGTGTCTCATGCTCTCTTAAAGTCAGTGAAGCCGGTCTTGATGTCTGAGATTTGCCTCTTTAGTTTTGCACTGGAGCTACAAGACTTACATAGCGAACAAGTAAAGCATGTTTATAGCCACAGTGTTAGCAGACGGGCCTAAGCATCATTCATCTGCTCCAGTATGTACCAGGTTCGCTCAAACAGACTTGCTTTGGTTTCTGACACTGTATGACACACCGTTAGCTATGAAACAAAATGCTGTTTATAGCTTTGTGCTAAGCGCTACATGCTTTTGTCCATTCCTCTAGGTAACAGCATGTCATACTGTGCAGCTGTTGATTTATTCATGCAGTTAACATGTTAACTGGTTAATTGGTTTTAGCCTTGTATATAGCCTCATACTGTAGCATAGCACTGCAAAATGTTTGGCAACAAAGTAACTTAAAAAAGTAAGTAACTTTAAAATTTTGAGTTCGGATAATATGTTAACTTATGTGTATCATGGATTGGAAGTTCAGTTAACTTACAGTTAACATGGAAGTTCAGTTAACTTACAGTTATATGTTGAGCAAGATTACCAACCTTTTTTAAGTTTAATTTTTGCTATTTTTTTTCACAGTGCAGAGATATGAATTAACAAAGTAAAAAAGGTCAATTCTGGTAAGAAAAAGGCCAAAACAGCTCCCCTCAACCCACCCCGCATCCAGTACCACAACCTGGCAGGTCAATTAAATACAAAACACAGCAAGAATGAGAAGACTATGCAGCTGCTGGGAGAGATGCTGTGCTGTCAAATCAAGCTGGACTAATTTTAATCCCGTTTTCATTTCTCAACTGAAATGCAAAGGACTTGAGTCATTGGTGGCACTACTCTATTCAGTACTATGCATCATCATCAACTGAGAGTAAGACTGTCTCTGTCAAGAGCAAATATGTTACGGAAATGTCACATTTGCTGCCTTTATGGTGGCCCTTTTTGGCTTGTAATCTTTCTGTGTATATATGTGTATAGTTACTTCTATACACATATAGTTCTCTGTGTGTGTGTGTGTGTGTGTGTGTGTGTGTGTGTGTGTGTGTGTGTGTGTGTTTTGGGAATTCCACTTATATTCCTACACAATTAACGGTTAAAATTTAAACAAGGTAACTTTTTGAACCGAGAATTAGTCACAGTGGTGGTGAATGGAACCAGACGTCCAAAAAGTTTTATACCTCGAAATACTCCTTCACAGAAGGTCGTTACATGAAATGATTATGAATACACAGACTGATTTGAGAATCTTTGTCTAAAGCATATTTTAACATCCAGTCATGGCAGAGGGGTACATGCATTTCATCAGTTGGGAGCTACACACTGGCAGATCATAGCTACTCAACCAGTCTGAACTCTTGAGGCCTGTACTTTAATAGCTGTGAACAATTATGAAAAAAGACAACTAAAACATTTGTCAACATTATTTATAGAAATTAATTTGGAATTATAGAACTTAAGAACTCTAAATTAAGGTGTTTTGACTTTACAACAGGGACAATTTGTGGCCAAAGCGTGCATAGGTTAATTATTCAGGAATTTGTGGGCAGAGCTTAGATATCTCAGTTATCCAGTAATTTGTGGGCAGAGCTTGGCTAGTGAGGCCCCATGGTGGCGCAGTGGGTTGCACTGTTGCCTCACACCTCCAGGGTTGGGGGTTTGAATCTGGGTCCTGGTCTTGTGTGTGTGTGGAGTTTGCATGTTCTCCTCGTATGGGTTGTCTCTGGTTTCTCCCACAGTCCAAAGACATTTGTGTCAGGTGAACTGGGGATTCTATATTGACCGTAGGTGTGAGCAAATGGGGTGTGTGTGTGTGTGTTGGCACCCCACTCAGGGTGAGTCCCTGCCTCGGGCCAACTGACTCCAGCATAGACTCTGGGTACTTGTGACCCTGGTGTGGATTAGGTGGTTACAGAAAAGAGAGAGCTTGGATAGATACATTTTTCAATCAGTGAGTATGAGAAAAAGACATGTGAATCTATTCACAAACCCTTGAGGGTTTTTTTTTTCATCTTGGACAGGCATTAAGCCTAGTCCAAGCCTATAGCACTCTGATTGATGGAGATTCTCTCTTGCTGGGAAAATGTAATCCAGGGCTAGCCTTTATCCCTGTCTGGGCCCTTCATAATGTCCCCTGATAGTACTGCAAAAACAATTCTTGCTATGTAATTTTTTTCTTCCAAGAGGAGGAAGAATTGGAACCTATATTTCCTTTAGGTCAGTGGCATTAAGTTTAGGCTTGGGTTTAAGTGTAGGCCAAGAAGTTTTTAGCTGCAATAATACATAGTTTGGTGCAGTACCCTGAAAAGAGAGCCATGTATGCTAATCTGATTCCAGAATAGCAGACAGGAACAGGAGCAGGAGAATAACAGGGACTGCAACCTGGGAAAAACACTCCAGTGCAAAACAGAAGGCTCAAGAGAGGCCATAAAATTTCACCTGTGCGATCAGACACAGTCCCTCTGCTCATACCGCATCTTTAGATATCACACTGTGTGAATGCGTACATCTTATATATTTTTACTGAGGAAGCGAAATAGGCTAAAGCTGAGGAATGTGCCGACGTGCAGCTAATTGCACCAAGAATAAACAGGTTAGAGTAAAGTCCGTCCCAAGGCATTTTGTCCCGATTGGAACTGCTGAGCAAATTTGCTTAAAGGACACGCTTAGGGCTCCACCAGTAACAAGGGCCACTTCTGGATATGTTTGACTAGGCAAACTGCAATTAGTCTAAGTTCTTTTCCCATTGTAGGGAGGTAACCATGACTTGGAACTATGATAAAGCCATTAAACCAGATAAAAATTTAGAAGGACCAGGGTTTACAGGAGGGTCACATTTGCATACTGGCCTGCTGTTGATTTGAATATGTCCATAGGAGTCAAAGGAGTCTGAATAAACAGACCTAGGATGCTGCCACAAGAGACTCCGCTCGCCTTGCAAGTTGATGCTCAAGGCAGTCGTAAAATGAACTTTATATAGTTTCTCTTTTCCCTTAATGGACAAAAGTACATTGTGTAGATAAAAACAAAAGTAGCCACAATCTTGGATCCTTAATTTTGCCTGTACTTTTGTCTGTTATGTGAACGACAGTATTACAAGCCGGCAGCAAGTCTATTAGAGATTGCTCAACAACTCGACACAGTTTGAGGTGTGTCTGTGATGATTTAAGCCTTGCACAATGCTAACCCAGTGGCGAAGCTTACGTTGTGTATTTGCTACATTAGTATTTGGCCAAGATACATTTTGCGTCAGAAGTTTGCTTCTTTAGTTTTGCCCTTTAGCTATGAGGCGAATATGGCTAGCAAACAATGCTTACCTCGTGCCTAAGCTTCCATTGCTTGTTAGCCACAGACATGTTTTCTGTCTGAAGTGAAGTGAAGTGGCCCGTATGATCACACCTGAACACACCACAGAACAGCACACAGTGCGAACAATGTGAAATTCTTTCTCTGCATTTAACCCATTCACCAAGTGAAGCAGGGGGCTGCCACCAACAAGGGGCGCCCGGGGAGCAGTGTGTGGGGACGGTACCTTGCTCAAGGGTACCTCAGTGGTGCCACTAGCAGTTCTGGGATTCAAACTCTAACCTTCTGATCGCAGGGGCTAACTCCCTAACCACTAGGCCACTTCTTTAGTTTTGCCCTTTAACTACGAGGCGAATGTAGTTAACAAACAGTGCTAACCTGCTTGGCCAAGATTCCATTGTTTATTAACCACATTAGTACTCGGCCAAGAGGTATTTGTTTTGTGTCATAAGTTTCCTTCTTTAGTTTTGCCCTGGAGTGATGAGGCTAATGCAGCTAACAAGTTGCAGAAATGTGTAACTACCGATTAGCATTGTGCTAACTGCATGTCTTAATCACTAATAAAAGTTTCTGTTGGTTCCTGATGGTATATAATGACCTCTAATGGTTTGTAATAGTATTTTGTGGATTGATAGTACAATGTATAAGACCATATACACTATGCTAACCATAGCATAGTTCCTATTACTAACCATCAGCTTTTATTCATAATGGATTTCTAATGGTCTTTTTTGTTTGTTTTTAGCAGAATTAGCTTGCAGCAAACAGTGGCTGCAGGCACAGAGGCATGATTTTTTTAAATATTTTTTTTTAGAAATACAGAAAATGTCAAGAGACAACTTAAGTCAACCACTCTGCGCAATTCGAGGTGAGTGTGTGATATTTCAGACATGCATTTTGCTTAATACTAACCTAAACAATTATTGTTAGCTCCATAAGCCTTGTAGCGGCAGGGCAAAACTTAAAACTCAAATTTCAGGTGGCTAATGTGTCTTGGCTGATTGAGTGCAATTGAGGTAAGTGGGAAGGCTGCATGATTTAGATTTTTGGTGTTGATTGGAATGATACAATCGGCGCTCATGGTGGAGGTTCTCCATCCTGAGGGAGAGTTGCTCAAGAGTCTGTCTCTCAACTAGACAAACAGATGAGTCATAGCTTCATTATACCCATTTATGAAGAGCACACCCTAACTCGAGGGCACACAAATGCACACACACACACACACACACACACACATTTGCTATCCTATCTTTGTGGAATGTTTCCCTTAACTTTTGCGTTGCCTTATTTAAGTGCTACTGTGCTAAACTTAACACTGACCATAGCAACCAAAAGCTAGCAGCCAAATGTCCCCACAACATCAAAAAGTTTTTCCATTATTTTAAAAACAAAACTGAATTAATGAACATATGCGCTCACAAAATATTTCACCTATAATATCTAATGACTTGCAGAGGTAAAAAATCAAG
>JBBPCZ010152840.1:2530-18520 GCA_037974445.1 Brycinus macrolepidotus | reverse complement strand
TGTGTGTGTGTGTGTGTGTGTGTGTGTGGAGTTTGCATGTTCTCCTCGTGGTGGTGTGGGTTTCCTCCAGGGTCTCCCGTTTCTCCCACAGTCCAAAGACATGCGTGTCAGGTGAATTGTGGATTCTAAATTGGCCGTGTGTGTCCTGCGGTGTGCACCTGTATATAGGCTCCAGGTATCTGGTAAGGATTAAGCACTTACAGAAAATGAATGAATCAGAAATAGCTGTAAGCTGATGCTCTTGTTGAGTTTGGACTTAATCAGTTAATTTAGCAAAATTAATTAGCATGTGAGCTAAAGGAAAAAGTCAGCCCGAACTGTGGCAGACAGTTTGTGTACATGTACAAGGGTGAGTGTGGTCACACAGGTCACCACATAATCAACAACAAACATAATTATTTACTCTTAATAAGGGGTCATAAAGCTGCAGACACGGGAAAGTGAACGCAGTGCACCTTTAGGGCCGTTTACGGTCACAGCTGGGCCTGAAGAGGCTGTTTGTGGTGATTAGGGGCCTCTGAGATTTTTTAAATACCATTTAATTTTAATTTAAACAGTTTTGTTCATGTTTTTTCCTTTCAAGGCACAAAGCAGTGAACATGCAACTTGAGTCCGAGTCGCTGCCTTTAAGTCCGAGTTTCTGACTGCTTTGGCTTGCAAAGGTAGCATTAGTATTTCAAACAGCGCCCCCACCAAAAAAACCCTGAACAGCAGCTGTAGCTTTTCCCCCTTCCACCTTCAAGACGCATCATCAGAAGGGGGTTTTCCTAGATTCTAAAGGGGACGTGAGGAAGCAACGCTTGCAACAGATGGTAAAATCTGGGATTCTGGCTGGAGTTTCCCTTTAATCCCTTCTTTGTAATTGTTTGATTTGTTTCTTATGCACTTCTGTGCTTTCATTGTTTTTATTTTGCTGTTATTTCTGTAGTCACTGTGCACTGAGTGAGAAATGAAGCTTATTCCTGTTCTGGCAGGTCGTGTTAACGGCAGAGGAATTGCCCGCTTCTGGAGACGGGCGAAAAATAGAATCGATCCCGGCGGAGTGTAGGAGGCGGTGTGTGTGTGTGTGTGTGTGTGTGCACGGTCACGAGAAGCCAGTGTCTGATGCTAAATACAGAAAATACCACACGATACAAAGATGGAAAAGAAACCTTTATTAATAAATCCTCTGGCGTGCCCACGCCTCGTCTTCGCAGAAATCACTTTCATAACATAAAAACAGTGAAAGAGTGACGCCTTGGTTCCACTTTTCTCTTAATTCCTCATTCTTTCATCAGTTTAAGGAAACAGAATTCACTCCGAAAGCGAAAAAAGAAGATTCAGCTTAAGGATCTGGTGAACAGGATTGCAGCATTCAACAAAAATGAGTAAAAAAAAAAAAAAACAAGCTCTGGTGAAGAGCCGCTGTTCATAAGGCTACACACCACCAACCAGTGACATAAAGCAAGTGTAGACGTTTATAAAGGCTTTTACCATCAAGTGTCACCTCTGAGGTGAAATGGCATCAAAAAGCCTTTATAAAGGTGTGTAGGTTCATGTAAGTGAACTGTAGCCTCACGATTTCCGCCCTTCAGTGCTGCCGCAAAGAAAAGAGTCCTAAAGGTGGTGGATGAAGATCCTTCCGCTGGACTGGAGTGATTAAGGCCACTTTGGAAGTGGAGACGAGACACGAGTGTGTGTTGGAGACCAAAGAGCACAAAGTAAAAAAACACACACTCTCCTCAGCTAATATAGCTGTTCAGTTCCTCACAAAGTAAAGATTAACTAAATCTCTTAAAAAACAGTCTTGCACCATCATTCTGTGTGTGTGTGTTTAACATGCCTCTCTATCAGCTTTTCAGTGTGTGTGCTGGATAAATGTGTGTGTATCAGCATGTAGGTTGCTGGTTGTTTTTGTTGTCTTTGGTGTGTGTGTGTGTTCAGTTCGATGTGTAGTAGGGATGCACCAATATGGGGATATGGGAACAATGAGCCAATTTTAATATCTGGTATAGGATGTACGGGCCAATGCTGATATCCAGTATAGGAACTGTGGACTGAAACTGATGTCCGATATAAGAATTGTGGGCAGTTGTTAACATCCAATGTAGTAATAATTATAGGCATATGGTGATTTCCCATTTGGGAATTGTGGGTCAATGCTAATATCCGATATAGGAATTGCGTATCGATGCCTATATCCTATTTATGGATTATGGGGTTTTGCTGGTTTCCAATTTGGGAATTGTGGGCCATTGCTGATATGTAATATAGGGAATGGTAACCTGATGCTGATATCTGATATGGTGATTATGGTCCAAAGCTGAAATCAAGTTTGGGAATTGTGGGCCAGTGCCAACATCCGATATGGGAACTGTGGGCCAATCCTGATTTCCAGTTTGGGAACTATTGACCAATGCTGATGTTCTATATAGGATTTATGGACCAATGCTGAAATCCAGTTTGGGAATTGCAGGCCTTTGCTGATATGTGAGATAAGGAATTGTAGGTTGATGCTGATATCCGGTATGGGAACTATGGGCCTATGCTGATATCCAGTTTGGGAATTGTGGGTCAGTGCTGACATCTGATATGGGAACTGTATGCCAATGCTGAAATTGAAATAGGATTTGTGGGCCTACGCTGAAATCCGATATAGCAATTGTGGGCCAGTGCTAATATCTGATATAGGAACTGTTGGCCTATGCTGATATACAATATGGAAATTATTGGCTGAAGCGGACATCCACTAAAATAGCTGTGGGCCAACATAGTTATATGATGGGGTAATTGTACACCCATGCTGATATCTGATGTGGGAATTCTGAGCCTGTGCACAAATCAGATATAGGAACTGTGCGTCGAGGCCAATGCTGATATTCTATATAGGAATTATAGACCTATGCTGCTATCCGATATAGGAATTGTAGGTCAATGCTGATATTCGATATGGGAATTATGGGCTGAGACTGATGTCCACTACAGGAACTGTGGGTTGACGTAGTTATCCGATTTGGGAACTGCACCCATGTTGAGATCTGATATGGGAATTCAGGGCCTATGCACACATAAGATATAGGAATTGTGGAGCGCTGACGATATCCGCCCTCTTCTTAACACACATTTATGAACTGGAACTAAATCTGCCTGGATCTTTATTAATTATCAGCCAATATCAAAATAATTCAGATAACACTGTGCATCCCTAGTCTTTGTTGGTCTAACTGTGTGTCTGTCTGTGATCGAGTGTAAAATGTTTGTGTGCTTGTGTGTGTGTGTGTGTGTGTGTAAATCTGTTAATAACTTTAAAAAGGGAATATGTTAGTGTTTGTGTATCAGAGTTTAGTTTGCTGGTTGTGTGTGTGTTTGTGTTTGTGTGCGCGTGCGTGCGTGTGTTTGTGTGTAAATCTGTCAATAACTTTAAAAAGGGAATATGTTAGTGTTTGTGTGTGTATCAGAGTTTAGTTAGCTGTGTGTGTGTTCGTGCGTGTATGTGTGTGTCTGTGTGATGCTCAGCTCCTGAGCAAGGCGTGCTCGTACAGCTGGTTGCTCCAAAAGTGTCTTAAAGTCCTTCACACGCCTCTGAACACACACTCTCTCTGCCTGCAGCATCCTCTGCACCAGCCGCGCGTCACACACACGGCCTACATAAACAAACAAACAAACAAACAAACTTCAACAAAAACAAACTGGGTACAGCAGTTCAGCTCATCATCATGATTCTTAACTCAAATATCTTCAGCCAACTCAAATTAAACACGAGTTCACACACACACTGCAAAAAATCATATCCTGGCAAGTGAAAAACATCTTAAATGTAGTCAATTTCTTGTTATGAGGCTTGTGTAAGATAATTCAACTTATTTCTTTATATATTTAATATTTTTTTAAAATTAATCCTCTCCAATTCCTCCCACCAACCAGCCTCAACGCGCTTGGAGGAGAACGCTAACCAGCAATTCTGTTACATCAGACCTGGGTAGCATCACACTGGGGGAGGTGGAGGACCATCCTAACCACCCAGATATATACATAAATAAAAGATTTGAGTTTTTGCAGTGGCAAAACAAAATGCACACACATACAAGCAACATAAAGTGTCAAATGTCCTCCAAAGCACATCTGAGTTCCTTTGTTTTGTCCTCGGAGCTGTAGAAACCCACGGTTTTGGAGACGGATGGAGATGGTTCGGAGGTGCAGTTCATGTTCATTGCTCACTGTAGGTTTATTTATTCACGCTGAGAAACAGCTCTGATTGTCTGTGCAATAACACCAGACTGCAGCAAGAGTCCAAACACTAGTAGAGTTTAGCACACTGGTGTGTGTGTGTGTGTGTGTGTGTGTGTGTGTGTGTGTGTGTGTGTGTGTGTGTGTATGTGTATGAGATCATCTGTTCATCTTAGTCACTCCTTGTGCCGTGAAGTGACCTGTGCACTACCAGATTTCTTTCTCTTCCCCCTCACTCTCTTTCTCTTTTTGTCTCTAATCACTAAAGCGACAGTTCAGCCAAAATCCTAATTTACACACTTTACCCCCCCAACCTTACCCAAAAAGTAGTCACTCAACCAAGACATGTTTGGTGTCTGAAATTTGCCACTTTAGCAATAGCATTAGAGCCATAAGGCTAGTGTAGCTAAAAGGTAATGGAAGCTTATACCCCACCAATTAGCACAGCATGCCTAAATCATTACACTAGCCTCAGAGCACGCAGAGATGTTCAAAAACCTCTAATAGACTTGCTTATGCTAGCAAAATTCTGTCCATGTTTTTCTGAGGAATTTGGGCCTGAGGCTTAGCACAATGCTAACTGGTGGGCAAAAAGCTTGCAGCGTAGCATGATGCTAACTGGTGGGTTAAAAGCTTGCAGCTTAGCATGATGCTAACTTCTGGGCTAAAGGCTTACAGTGCTTTTTAGCCACATTAACCTTGTAGCTCTGGCGCTAAAGCTAAAGAAGCAAAGTTCAGATGCTGAACGTCTCTTGGCTGATCAGTTCTTTTCGGAGCAAACCGGTCCAAAATCTCGCTTTAAGCAGAAATGAAGGACAGAAAGGCCGTCTCTCGGGCAGGACGCTGGTGAGGGCTGCGGATTTGAACACATGGAAAGCTGCTTAAGGAAAATTCCACCGTTGGATCCGGCTCCTCCAACACTGGGTCCCTCCTTATGCTCCCGTGGACTCCATCGCTCCGCGGCGCTCGCTCTCGCCTGGAGGCTGGGAGGAGGCGTGGCTCCAGCGCTCCGCCCGGGGGGTAGGCGGGTGAGGGTCCGGCTCAGAGGTCACAGGGTCATTTGTTGGTGGTGAGAGGGGGCGGAGCCTCGTCTTTGGGCGCTGCGCCGTTCTGCTGCGTCTCCTCCATGTACTGCTGAACGGCCCGGAACACCGCGTCCTCCACCAGCCTCTTACTCAGGCTCACCAGCTCCTCATCGTCCAGCTCTGGGCCGCGCTTAGCACCTACACACACACGCACACACACACACAGTCGTCACTAATGTGGGGCGCTCGTTACGCATCACACGAACCACGCAGAATTGGGACACGTCTCTACCAATATCCAGTGGCTAGGACTAATTTTCAACAAAAAATTCTAATAAAACCACAGTTCTCTGTCTGTGTTTGGAACACAAACTGTTAACAGTTCTGTTTCTCTACTGCGAGTCCCGCCTTCCTAACACGGTATTATTATAGGACTTGCTGTGCCGTTTCTTGTTAATGTGTGATTGGCTTAAGCTGTATCTGCTTTAAGAAGCGCCAACGTTCAGTGCAGTATCTGTGTAGGAGAGAAAGAGGACGAGTTTATACTAACAATTCTGTGCTTGAAAATATGAACACATTGCGTTTGGGGTTGATTCAGTAAGAGATTAGTGTTCCATGGTAAACCGATACTCAGAAACTACCGCGATACTCCGACCGTGGATATAGTTAACAGTCTTTTTATGTTTAGATGGAAAACAAATTTCTAGATCACTGGTTTGAAAAGGTAACACTACCTGCCTTCAGGTGAGAAATGAAAATAAAGAATTTCTTGTGTTCTGTAATTACTTCGTTCCTGGTTACGTGGATGACAGTACCAGCCTGTAGTTTCCTCCAATGTGTCCTATGTACATGTACTTTGATGTTAATGGATGAAAGATGTTAGTGATGCAGCACTATGGCTGGAGTAAAGTTACCGCTTCTGTGGCCCCATCTCACACAGCACAAACCAAAGGCCGCATGAATGTCTTGTGGTCCGTCAGTGAATGGCTGGTTGGTGGTGGGACAGCGTTTTAAATAAACCTGTTCTGATACAGCCACACTCTGCCGGACCTTCGACTGGTCACTGGTGGGCATTTTGAGTTGAGGGAGGCTGTTGGCATGCTGGGTTAGGTAGTGTGGTCATGCAGACTTTTTCATATTTGCATGAAGTTGAAACTCTGAACATGATTTGTGGGTCTGTTGCCATGTTCCGCATCGTTAACTGCAGCTACAACACGTCTACTCCCAGCGGAAATGACCATCTGCTGCAAGAGAGACACACTTGGCTCTGGAGGTGAGTTAGCAGCGATTCATTCCTCCATTGCAACAGTGTGACTGTCCTCCTAAAGGGCTCTTAGAACATGTTTAGTTCCATGAATGTTTCTCTGAACGTCCAGTTTTTAAATGAGGTCTGTGAATGTGAAGGAGACCACCCCCTTCCAATTATGTGCCCGATTTAGTCGTCTCCAAGTCCACCCACCAGCGAGGACTCTGTCAATCACACCAGGTGCTTCCTCTGAGTCCTTTGAAGCTCCAGTGCATCTTCCAAACTGATGCAACAGACAGCCTCAACACACCTGAAGGAGAACACTGCCAACCATGTTATATCAGGTAACAGACGGTGGCGCTGGCTAACATCACGCTGAGTGATGGGGGACAGGGAGGACCACCCTAACCCACAAAGAGAGAGAGAGAGGACAGTTACGTTCTCTTGGACTCCTGGCCATGGATAGCTGCAGCTCCACAAGGGATTGAACTCATTAATGATCCTATTAATGATCTTCAAAATTTTGCCAAAATTATATCCAGTCCAAAGAAAAGCAGAAAGTTTAGAGAATGATGTCTTGTCCTCCGCAGTCTCCAGATCTTTCTCCTATTGAGCTGCAGGGACGAGCTGGACCAAAATGAGCTCCAGAAAATCAGACAGAACTTATGCTGCTTGAAAAGGTGCTGGGAGGGTTTGGACACAAGTTATTTCCAAAAATTGCTGGAAAGGATGTGGTGAATTTGTGCTGATGTTATTTGTTTTCCACAAAGTTAAAGCTAATGAAAACAACCTGTACCGTGTCACTCTGAAAAGAAAAATCACAGTGTGAAGCATCCAACGTTTTCCTCAGATCTGAACGCCTCATCACTGTCACTGTGCTGTAAAAGCTGCTCACATTTTATGCCTGGTCAGGCTGAAGAGGGGAGGCTAATTTTAAAACAATGTCATCGCAGACAGTGGTTGACGGGCTGTTTCCACTTTATGCTTCAAAATATGTCCACAGACTTTCGTCTGCCTTTCTGCTACAAGATGGATGATGTCTGTTTACGTGCCATTCTAACAATGACAGAGGCGTAAACAGAGCACAGTTGGGAAAAATCAGCCTAAAAATAATAATAAGGATTCAATCAGACTTAAAACCATTAAAATAAGTATTTATCTGCTCTGATATCAGTATTTCAGGAACATGCCTACTCACTGATGCTACTTTATATTCACTGATACTACTTAATACTCACTAAGGCTACTTAATACTCTTTGAGGCTACTTAATACTCATGAAACTACTTAATACTCACCGAGACTACTTAATAGGGCTGCAATTACCAATTATTTGTATGACTTATCCTTTAATGGTGTAATGAATCAACAAAAGGAATATCGCCCCCTACACTTCCTGTAGTGTATTACAATCTGTCAGAAAACTGGATTGTCAGAATGGAAGGTCCAAACTTAAGGCAGTTATTAAACATTCATGAGAAATCATACACCTTTATGATTGCTTATGTCAACAGTTTTAAAAAAATCTTGTAAACACTTGTGGTACACATAAGCAAGATGTGTGCCAGAGAAGTCCATGTTCCAGTGCTTTCTAACACTTTCTTGGGCTTTTCGTACAGCCTGGGCTGGTTTAAATGATGGATCCTGGTTTATATTAGGCAGGGAATCGTCCCCAATACCGCCGTCCTGTTCAGCTGCTGGTTTAACAAGCCTTTTGTCTCTACTCGTTGCAGACACGCACAATAAGACTTCATCTGGGTCTATAACACACTGTTTGCTTAAACTTACACTATACATCATCCTGTATCCTATACATCAAACACAGATACGGAACACCAGCCCAGAAAGTGCCTCCTTCAGCTCCCGCTGTATCAGGATGTTCTCAACGCCCCAGAGGAGAGGGGAGATAAAGATAGATGGAAACAAAGTGTGTGTGTGTTTGTGTTACTGTATTTTTTGAGAACAAAATGTCTTCACTTTGCTCTAAAGCAAAGAGAAAATAGGACTAACCTACAGGACTTATATATATTTATACAAGTAAATAATACATATAGTCTCTATATTTACTACATATAGATACTTATATATAATACATATTAATATATAGTGCATAGTATTATCATCACATGTAAATGTTTTTGTAAAGAGACACGTACTTGTCCGAGCAGCGCGCTGTGTGCTCTGCAGAAGATCTGCAAGACAAATAAAAGAGTTTTAACATCTATAACTGTTGTCAACGCCGTCGTCAATCAGAGATTTTGTCTGATTCGAGCTCACACCGCAATCACGCAATGATCTCTCAGAGCCCCCAGACCCTCAGACCCCCAGATAAAGTGTAAGAGACCAGTAGTAAGGCATTATTTCCTCTGTGTGCTTCATAGCAACTGTGAACAAGCTTTACGAAATGCTAACACTAGACCTAACTGGTGCAGGACTTCTGCACAAAGTGTTTCTATTCAGTGGATGATGTTCCAAAGGTTAATTTACTGAGGAAACACTAAAAGCACAGAAACCTCAGCATAGGCACTGAGTGAGGTTTTAACAGCCTTCTGCAAAGCTTGTCCAATGGAATGTACTTGTCATTAAATATTAAGTATATACAGCGTCCTCCAGAATTACTGGCCAAAAAATACCTTGAAAAAAATGTTCATTTTACCCTGAAAATTACATCATTTTAATCAATGAGGTAAAATTATATATATATATACATATATATATATATATATTTTTTTTTTTTGTAATAGTACATATTCAAAGTAAGATTGATCTGATGGAACATTCTGTAACTGTTTATTTTCTAATCCTCAGAAAAAGGAGCCAATAAATCTGGACACACTTCTGCACATTTTAATGCACAATTTGTGGAAAAACAAATCAATAAAATGTGGGCTGTGCAAAAGTTTGTGTGTATCAGAAAAAATACAGCAGAATGCATTTTGTGTGTGTGTGTATATGTATATATATTTATACACACACACACATCTATTTTTATAAAATGAAACTGTGCTGAAAAATGCAGTAGTTAAGTGTTCTCTGTAGAGAGGCATATACTTGGTTGACCAGGGGTGCCTAAACTTTTGCACACGGCTGTAAAAAACCTTCTAATAAATTGGCATATAAAAGGGAGTAACGGGGAATAACTGGCTTCTGTTTATGCAGGATCAGCTCGTCCATAAAGGCCAACTAGGCACTTGAGACGGCCCCCCCGGGTCCCCCCAGCTGACCAGAATTCGGGCTGGTGGGTAAATGACACTGCGCCCAGAGCGGCCAAATGTCACGCGCCGGCTCTGTTTATGTAACTAATGCCTCACTGCTTTGATCCATTAATAACTTTACCCCGCAGTGGAAACACACGCTTTAATCTTCAGAAGATTTGCTTTGATTTCTCTGCATCTTTGATTTTTTGGTTATTATCATCATCATCATTATTATTATTATTATTATTATTATTATTATTACTATTGCTTGTTTGGTTGACTGGAAAGCGTCTGCAGCGAGACACACTCCTGATTATGGAGTGTGTGCCAGAAAAAGAATAGAGCGAATACGAGTTCAAAACAAAAACAACAACAACCCACCACCAACACACATCTGACAGAGCGGCAGCCAAAACACTGCTATTCCCTTAATCCCGGCCTCGCTCTGCCTTCTGTGTGTGTGTGTGTGTGTGTGTGTGTTTGTGTGTGTGTTGATCCACTCATGATTTGACTTTTCTGGATATCAATGAACACATAATGCACAAAAAGCTCACATCTCTCTCTCTCTCTCACACACACGCGCGCGCACACACACAGAAACCACTCTAAACACCTTCCGATCACATGCACACACCCACGTTGGCCTTTGAACGCCTCCACAGCTGCAGCCCAGTGTTCCTCAAGAGCACCTACCACTGATAAATTACATAACTTTATAACAGCTATAGACACGTTTTCTCTCTCTCTCTCTCTCTCTCTCTTTATCTCTCTCTCACATGCTGATGTGAAGGTTTTGAATTCCCCCCAATTCAGTGATTGATGCATTAACAGAATCATTCAGAGTGTGTTTGGTGTGAAATGATTCACTTCAGAGACACTTCAGAGACACTTCAGAGACACTTCAGAGACTACTTCATTTTAGAGATTTCATTACAGTGGAGGTGAATGGAACCAGACGTCTCCAACACAGATATAAACGTTTTATTCTCTGTCGCCCCTCAGTGAAGCTCCACGTGTCTCTGAGTGTTCATATGGATGTTGATGATGGTAAAATAGTGAATCTGAACTAACTATTTTGCCTCACAACGCCCTACATGTATCCCTCCACCATGAATGGGTTTAGTTTTAGGACCAAAAACTTCTCAAAACTCTGGCAGAACAACGTCTCAGGTGTCAGTGCATTCATCACCTGACGCCTGGTTCCATTCACCCCCACTATGAACAAATCTGACTCTTGAGTTGCCTTAGAGTGTTTCCCCTTTAAAGTCAGATGTTTTATGATGAATGTGATTCAGTCTGAGCTCTGACGTCAAAGGCCGTTTTCTCCAGGCTGTAATTAGCCAGCGCTAACTCTCCCCATAGAAACGTGTTCCACTGTTAGCCGCCCTTTTGACCTTCGGACTGAAACTGCCTCCAACGCCCTGAGACTTTGTTCACTTCAGCATGCAACTCCTGAACACTGTTTTATACACATACATACATATCTATGAATGGGATTTGTTGGAATGTTTTTGAGGGTGGTGATGGTGGTGGGGGGGTTATTTTTTGTTTTTGTTTTGGAGGGTAATGGGTTTGTTTTGTTGAGGGGGGATCATTTTTTTCATTTTGTCAATGGGAAAGCGTCTTCTTTCAGTTTGTTGATGGAGGAAATTTGTTTTGCCAACTGGGGGGGGTGGGGGGGTGGTTCCATTTTGTCGAGGGGGGCAGGGGCCATTTTTTTGTTTTGTCTACCAGGGGATTGGAGGGTAGGAGTTTTGTTTTAAGGGGGGGGGGTGTCATTTTGTTTTGTTGATGGGGAAGGGTCATTTTTCAAATTGAGGAGGAGGAGGAGGTTTTATTTTGTCAGTGGGGAGGTGGTGGCTTCAGTTTGTCAGCAGGGGTGTTCCTTTCTCTTTTTGTGACCAGAAGAAATGTTGCACTTCATCTTGTCATCACTTTGACACGAGGGGGAGATGGGGCCCCTAATCTGCGGAGCCTACGCAACGCCATTTAAAGACTTGACCAGCTCTACGTTATTCATCATAATATCAATAAATACTATACAGTACTGTGCAAAAGTCTTAGGCACCTATGCTAATTGTTTGAAGCCATTTGTATCAGCACTGGGTTTCTTTCGGCCAAATACAAAAGCGAACATTAGAATAAATGCAAACAAACAAAAAAGCAGTAAAAGCTGTCAAGCTCTCTTTTTGTCTAAAAAGTAGTTGATATTTTGTGAGCTGGTAAGAACAATACAGGCTTGGTTCCAGACTTCTGCCTCCAGTCACTGCTTGGATTTAATAAATTCCATAAGCAGCACACCAAATTCAATCTACTGAAGTCATTGAACCAAACCAGGTATTTGATGGAGCTACAAGTAATACTGGGCCTCCATGAGGAATGAGGTCTGGAAATAGTAAAGCGAACACTTTGCCATACATAAAACCACTATTTAATGTATTAATGTTATTTGTATTTATTGTGATATTAATATTTTGACATTAACTTAACACTACTGCCCAGCTTTAAAGTAGAATTTTCTCAGGTGCCTAATACTGCTGTACTGTCTACTTACTATATTGCCTCAGATTTGCATCCCATTCACAATACTGTTACATCGATATAATGTCTATTTATTGTATTGTTTCTGTCAGTCTTTGCACTTTGTTCAGTGCTGTAACTGCCTCCTGTGCAATAATCATACTTATGGTGCGACACTAGTCACTCTGGAAGATTTACATCCCGTTCACTCTACACTGTTACATTACATTACTGTATATTGTTGTGGTGTCTATTTATTGTGTTGTTTGTATTGTTTCTGCTCCAGCTCATTCAAAATGTTGCTGCCAGAGTTCTACCCAAAACCAAGAAAAGAGAGCACATCACTCCAATTCTCAGGTCCTTCCAGTGACTCCCAGTTCGGTACAGAATTGATTTCAGAGCTTTACTCATCGTGTACAAGTCACTCAGTGGTTTGGTCCCTAAATCCATCTCTGATATGTTTGATGTTTATAATCCTGGTCTTTTAGATCTGCAGGAGCTGCTCAGATAGTGGAGAAAAGATCTGAAACTAAACCTGGTGAAATGGTGTTTATCCACTATGCTGTCCAACAAACTACCCATTAGTATCAGATCTGCACCAACTGTAGCTTTAAAAAGCTGCTAAAACTGCACTATTCTCCTCCACCTTCTTTTAAATATCTGCACTTGTATTGCACTTTCAATCTTCATTTATTGATTTTCTATGCATTCTTCTATTTCTTCTATTTTTATTTTGTTCCTGTAAAGCACATTGACTGACCTTTGTGTATAACAATGGGCTATATAAATAAACTTGACTTGACAATAAAGTAACCTTGAACTTTTGTACAGTACTGTATACTGGTCATACTGCCCAGCTCTACTGAAAGGACATTTGTCCTCGACCCAGAGTGTGAGAGTTACAGCCGTCTGTCTGGATCACAGCTCGAATGTGCCACCAGACCGGCCTGAATCAGCTGGGTTCTGCACCCACAGCTCTCACAGACGCCGATTAGATATTTAGTGTAATTAACTGGTTCTCTGGGTGGTAGCTCAGATCCAGAAACAGCACGAGCTCCAGACTCCAACATCTTCACAGCCAGATCTGTTTCAAACATCCCAGCTGCACAAACGCCTCTAAAACAAGCACAAACTGGAAGAGAGAACTGTTTTGTCCATCAGGCAGAGATTAGGCACACACACACACACACACACACACATGTTGGTGTTACTATATTTGTAAGGACATTGACTTGTAATAGTGTATCTCAGTAACCCTGATCTCAACCTCAGTGGACAAAATGGTCTCTCTTTTAGTTTTTCCTAAAAAAGTTGAATTTGCGGTGAAAAAGAGTGGGGACCAGCAAAATGTCCTCACTTCTACAGATTTACCAGTATTCCTACCATTATGAGGACATTTGGTCCCCACAAAGAGATAAATACATGCACCTACACACACCCTCACACACACTTCCCTTGTTAATTAGACATTTATTTTGGGCTTCCTGGATCACTGGTCTGTATGTGTGTGTGTGTGTGTGTGTGTGTGTGTGTGTGTGTGTTTCCTTAGAAAGCTCTCTTGTCTCATTAAGGAAGATCCTTTTCGGTCCACCCTGAAACATGAGGGTCGGCTGAGGTAAAAATGTACACATGCTGATCTAAAATCACTTCACATCGTCTCTCATTGTGCTAAAGATCCATGCCTGGGAAATAACAGCTGGTCCTAGATCAGTAAGAGGGCATAAAACAGCACTTTCATTTCTCAGCCAACGCTAAAGTCCGTTTTCTGTCATTTAAAACTAAAATATGTTGATTTATAATCATGTAAATCATGTTATAATCATGTCAATATGTTAATTTATAAATATATCATGTGAGTCTCGCTGAAAATGTTTTTAAAAACATCACTGTGGTCAGTTCAGCGTCTGTAGCGCCCCCTCTGGTTCAGTCCCGCTACTGTTGCATGTTTATCAGCTACATCTCAATATGCAAATCAGTTTCGACCCCTATGATGCCGCCCACTTTACATTGCTGAAGACAACACACCACCCTAACGAAAAGAAGTTACCATAGTAATAAGCAGACATAGTAATGCTAATTTCTGCTAGTTTTAGTGTTCTATTAGCGCCAAGCTAACGACATAGAGTCTTCATGTTCCCACATGAGGGACAAATATCAGCCCCAAAAACACAAGACGAGTTCAGAGATCTGTGTGCTCTGATACTCACATCCGCTCCCTCCATCCTCCTGTTTTCATTCTGCTACAGTGAAAGTCATTTTCCCCTCGCCGAGCGTTTTAATAACACTTCACTTAGGGCCAGTATTCATAACCCTTCAAAACAGACCTAAATAAATAGGCTTATAAAGATATCAGAAATGACTAAAACAGCCTGACACTAGGAATAAGCCTTTAGAAATGCTGTTGTCATGAAAGGCTTATGTATGTGTTACGAAGCCTCACAAACACAGGCCTTAGGGGCAACACTTTTTAACATTTCACCCCAACTATAAATAAATAATATCACACACAGTCAGTCAGAGACTGTAAAATTGAGTGTGTCCCAATAGTGCAGGCAATACTAACACTAATGCTAACGAGTGTGTATGTAATGTGTATTTTTGTTATAAGTGTCAAAGTAGTGTATACTCAAATTTTCACAATATATACTTAATGAGCATGGACACTACTGTCCCACAATGCTGTGCAAAGCGATGCAAGAGACGTGTAAAGCAATAAAAACCATTTTAGCTGATTTGTGTCAAAAAGTCTCCTCTAAAGTGGCCTTCAGAGCCGTAGTTTGGCATGACATACGCTGGCATAGCAACACTCCATCACTTACTGCTGGTACGGAAGGGTGCAGTGTGTTAATACTGTAGTATACTAAACCAGCAAACTTGTACCATGAAGATCAGTACAGAGTAGACACTTTATATTAGCGTACTAACCCGCCAAACACATACTATTAAGATAAGTACAGAATACATACTTTATAGTAGAGTATATACAGTATTGGTGCACTAACCCGCCAAACACATACTATTAAGATCAGTTCAGAGTATATACTTTATAGTGTTAATGGTACAAGTTTGTTGGTTTAGTACATTAAGATCAGTAAAGAGTAGACACTTTATAGTATTAGTGTACTAACCCCCCAAACTCATACTATTACGATCAGTTCAGAGTATATACTTTATAGTAGAGTATATACTTTACAATACAGAGTATAAACCTTATAGTATTAGTGTACTAACCCCCCAAACTCATACTATTAAGTATAGCGTATATAATTTACAGTACTAGTGTACTAACCCCCCAAACTCATACTGTTAATATCAGTACAGAGTATATACTTTATAGTATTAATGTACTAAACCAACGAACTTGTACCATCAAGATCAGTAAAGAGTAGAAACTTTATAGTATTAGTGTACTAATCTCTAAACTCATACTATTAATATCAGTAGACTATATACTTTATAATACAGAGTATATACTTTACAGTACAGAGTATATACTTTACAGTATTAGTGTACTAACCTCCCAAATTCATACTATTAATATCAGTAGAGTGTATATTTTATAATACAGAGTATATACTTTATTGTACTAAGGTACTAATCCACAAAACTCATACTACTAAGATCAGTGCAGAGTATTATACAGAGTACAGAGTATGTACTTTATAGTATTAGTGTACTAACTCCCCAAACACATACTATTAAGGTCAGTACAGAGTATATACTTTATAGTATTAGTGTACTAACCCCCCAAACTCATACTATTACGATCAGTTCAGAGTATATACTTTATAGTAGAG